>JBBMKA010052692.1:0-18965 GCA_037833695.1 Sechiopsis laciniata
TTACCAACGGGCCTAATGGGCCTATAACTGAAAATACACTAAATACATTATATACATAACAAGTTACATTCTAACAAGTTGTATTGTAGAGGTTGGCAGAGTTCAACCCCTCCCCTCCTTTTCAGGATAAAGGGGGCATTTTTGTGGCAAGTAAGAGTGTTTGCATTTTGTGGGGTCTTTGAGGGAGAGAAATAATGGAATTATTAAAGGTGTTGAAAGATAGTCTTATGATGTGTGAACATTCAATAAATTCTATGTTTCTCTCTAGGCCCGCCCCAGTTTCTAAACATTTTTGTGATTAGTCTATAAGCACTATTTTACTTGATTGGAGACCATTTTTAAGGTCTTCCAGCCTCTCCCTCTTTTTTTGGGTTCTTTCTTGTATGCCCTTATTTCTTTTGTATGTTATTTCATTGAGTTCGATTATTATAAAAGAATGGTAGTTTTCATCATGTAAATTAACCATAAAATGTGAAGAAAAGGATTTACTTAAATCCTTGTATTGTCGGTTATAGCAATGCAATAATGAGTTCAAATTGTTTGAATTTATAGTGGGAATCCAAAAGACGAGCCTGGTGCAATTGTGTGCAGAGTGGCTCAATCTTTTTTGCGTTTTGGATCATACCAAATTCATGCCTCTAGAGAGAAAGAGGATTACAAAATTGTTTGGACTTTGGCAGACTATGCGATCCGTCACCATTTTCCTCACCTAGAGAATATGAACAAGAGTCAGAGTTTATCTTTCAGCACAGATAATAAACATAGTTCAGTTATTGATCTCACTTCAAACAAGTATGCAGGTAATTATTTCTGTTTAAAAGATGTATATGACGTTGTAGTTAAAAATAGTTTGTGACAAGAAGTACATGCAGGAAAAATGCTACTTGAAAGTTGAACTCAACGATGTCTAGTTCAGTGTACAAGTTAAGGTGCATCTATTTTTTCAGAAAAGCTCATGAGACTGAAAGGGGTAGGAGGAAAAATGTATACGCTTTAACCAGTCGTGTGATTGTTTTTAGCTAAGCAGAAATGTGTTCCTTCACGGTATTTTGCAGCACCAAGGAATTTGTTAGCAACCCAATGATAACATGACCTATATGATTGGTTAACAGTTTACTTCTTGACCGTTCTTGGCTCATCTGTGAATTTTTGTAAAGCCCAGTGCATGTGATCGTTATTTTTAGTCATTTATTTTTTTGGGTTAGCAACTGAGCATTATTGAGAGCAAGGGTTATGCATACAAGAATTCACCATCTTATTGATTGGTAGATGAATATTCTTCTTTTTTATGGTAATGACAATGACACTTCTGTTTTCATTGCCTTTACATGGATGGTGTTATCAGCTTGGACTGTAGAGGTTGCTGAGCGAACTGCTTCCCTAATAGCAAGTTGGCAAGGGGTCGGGTTCACACATGGTGTACTTAACACTGACAATATGAGCATCTTGGGTCTTACCATTGATTATGGTCCATTTGGATTTTTGGATGCTTTTGATCCTAGTTTTACGCCTAACACAACTGATCTTCCGGGCAGAAGATACTGTTTTGCAAATCAGCCAGATGTAGGCTTATGGAATATAGCCCAGTTTGCTACGACTCTTTCAGCTGCTGAATTAATAAATGACAAAGAAGCAAACTATGCCATGGAAAGGTGGTTTACTTTATCGAACTTTTATCTGTTTTAGAATTGTTGACCATCCGTAGTATTCATACTATGACATGTCCCTCTCTTTTTACAGATACGGAGAAAAATTTATGGATGACTATCAATCAATAATGACCAAGAAAATTGGTTTGTCAAAGTACAATAAACAGTTAATCAGCAAGCTTCTCAACAACATGGCTGTTGACAAGGTCGATTATACAAATTTCTTTAGATCACTTTCCAATGTCAAGGCTGATCCCAGCATCCCTGAGGAGGAGCTGTTGGTCCCTCTGAAGGCAGTTCTATTAGATATGGGCCAGGAGCGTAAGGAAGCTTGGGTTAGCTGGGTAAAGGCCTACATAGAGGAGGTATAGTGACAAAATATCTGATGGTTGCAGACTTGCAGTCATAACTTAAAAGTCAAAATATTTGCATCTTTCTGTTTCTCCTTTTGTTCTGATCTGTTTTGCCGTTGTTCATTTGAATTCCTTATTTAAAATCTTGTTTCTGTACGTCAACATGTTGATTTTGAGTTAAATATTCTGAAGCATTTGCATTGCTATGGATACCACATTAACAAGTGATATAGCATGTCTATCTGCAATGGTGTTGGCATGTAATTATTACCTATGAGACTATGAGGCCATTAGATGATTCAAGTACCTGGAAACTATTTTTTTTGAAACAAGAGTTATCACGCCCGTCCCTAGGCCAGGCACTAGGAGACATCGAAGGAATGGACACATGGGAGGTGTCTACAAATTATTGACACAGGTGAGTCTCGAACTTGGGACCTTGAGGGGAGCATACCTTCAAAGTCCAAGCCTTCGACCTTGAAGGGAAACTATTTTTGACGTCTTAGATTCTACAAGAGAAAGTAAGTATTTTGCTTTGTGCAAAATTTGTGGTATCTTCCTTTATGTATCCTCGATATCCCATGCCTACCAATAATGGGTTCTAAGAGCTATTTTATCATTCTTTCATTCCCAATCTCAGCTTTCCTTTTTTTAGAAAATAAAAATAAAAATAAACACTGTAAGGTATTCTCCTTGCAATGTATTGATAACAGAGATGGGAATTCCCTAGGGCAATACAAAATATCACCCAGTGGATTAGAGAGGGCGAATAATCTCTCCCCTTACCCTGTAACTTTCTGAAATAGATAAAACACAGAGAATGAAAAATACTGTTTCCTTACATACTCAACATCCCTCCCCGACATTCCCTTCGTGGTCCCCAACATCCCTCCCCAACGTAGTTCAGATTTCAGAAAAATCTATAGTGCTTAAAGATGCTTTTGTTATCAGTTGCTGAAATTTCACAAAATGCAGTATTCATCTAAGGAACGTTGTTGGCATGCTTTGAACATAAAGATAAATTAATTTTCCTTTATCTTATCCAGTATTCCATTGCTTTTGCAGCTTGCTGGAAGTGGCATCTCAGATGAGGAGCGCAAGGCCTCAATGGATGCAGTAAATCCTAAATATATCCTGAGGAACTACCTATGCCAGACTGCCATAGATGCAGCTGAACAAGGCGATTTTAGAGAGGTTCGTCGACTGCTGAAGATAATGGAACGGCCATATGATGAGCAGCCTGGAATGGAGAAATATGCACGGCTTCCCCCAGCTTGGGCTTATCGGCCGGGTGTTTGTATGCTTTCTTGTTCTTCATGAGTTAATAGCTTGCTCTACTTCACACATGCCAAAAAAAAAAAAAAGAAGAGAATTTATTGATAAAATGTTTGCTATGTATATAATATTGTCAAGTTAGTATTATAATCTCAAACAATAATGTATTATTTATTTTTCTTTATTATGGTATGATCTGAAATTTAGACACTTCTCTCGTTTTCACTTCTACATTAAGATGCATGCTTCTTTTCTTTATTATGCTTATGTATACAACTTTTTAATTTGCATCTTGAGAAATGAAAAGTTTAATTTCTTGTTAAAAAAAAAGATTCAAGGACGCGAGTTTTAAAAGATTCTCGCAATTAATTATTTTTCTTCTAAATTTGTTATTTGTTTTTACCCGGGCTATAAAAATTCTGGCTTCCCTTTATTTTCTTTTCTCTAAACGCTCTAAATAAACCCTAACACCCTTTCGTTTCCTTCCTTCTCCGACGTTGTGGAAGAGGACGGGCTCCAAAAAAATCCTTCGTTTGTTGCTCGACATTGCTCCGCTTTCTCTTCAATCGACATCCCCGAGCACTGACGTCGTCTAACTTTAAGACTTCCAAACAACGTCGTCGGTGAAGCTTCTTCTTTCCCCCTTCAATCATTGGTGTAAGGATCTGTAATTTTAAACTACATTTCTTACGTCATGCTGATTCAAAAACAGTTACAAAGAAATGAAATTTTAAACTTTCAAATTCAAATTTAAGATAACTACTCCTGTCGGATTTATTTCGAAATATTAAATAAATGACAAGCCCTTGGCTAAGGTATTTCTAAATCAGCTAACGAATAAATGAATAAATAATGGAAAACGGCGTCCATGCCACAGTTAACAAATTGTGTTTCAAGAAATAACAGGAGCCCTACTCTAGCATGCCGAACAAACAAATGATAGAAATTGCAACTATCCTAACGGACACAGTAAGCTTCGCCCATGATCACTTCAACATCTCCCAGCTAACTGTCTCGATGATGCCCCTGATTACCTGATGGAAAAACCACATAAAGGGTGAGTATAAAAGCATACTCAGTAAGAACTCCCCAACATGGGTACAATGCACAAGGTAGAGTCTAACATGCTAGCAATACATATTTGTTTTCACTTTCACTTTTAACTTTTACTTGGTCATGAGATTCGTTACATGACTTGCTTGTGAGGCCATTGAGACACTCACTTGTTCTAGATAATATGATTGGTCATGAAGTTCGTTACACAACTATGTAGCTCAAACTCAACTTTTCGCTACGGGAGTACTGACGACACCCGTCCAGGTGAGCCATCTACTTGACACTCGGCACGTGTACGCATACTCCGCATGGTGCTAGAAACTAGTCAGGTGTAGGCCTACACAAACTGAACTGGTCCAGGTCGACATGTCTAAACACTTGGTCACGGTCCTAGAGGTCCTCACCAACGATCCGAGTCAGCTTGTTCACACCTATCGCCCCAAGCTAAGACCCCCTCCCATAGCAGGCGTACACTATAATCAGGGCCCGCCTAAAAGGGCTACAAACTAGGCATCGTCGGGGGCGGCATGTTACATCACATCCCCGACTATCGGGCGCGGGATTAAATCCTCAACGACACCGACCGAATGAGAACAACATACGTTATGTTCTCTACAGCCTCTAGATGATGACAACTAAACAGTTCCACAACAGGAGAATTTAATAGCCTAGTCCTAACAGATCACCAAACATGCCTAACAACTCAATTGACATCCTAGCAAGATACTAACATACATGATCGTGACTAGCTATAAATCATGTCATCACAACTACCGAACAAGGAACAACAGAACATGCATTAGAAGAATTTGCACACCAGGACCCCATAATCTCGGCGTGCTTACAAGAAACATGGTTTACAAAATTAACATAGAAAAGTAGCACTTCGGGACCCCATAATCCCAAAGCACATCATGAAAGAAAACATAGAAATTTATAAATAATATAATACACACAAACAGTGTATCAACAGCACAAAATTTTTCCCTGTGCAGGGTCCACACAACTCGAGTAGAGATGGTCCAAAATACAGAACAATTTCCAAGAACAAAACCTCCTTGAGCTGTAGCCAAACAAAATAACCAATTAGTTGTTGCAACCTAACAAAATGACCTAAACAATCAGTCTCAACATATCGAAATCCAACAACACAAACGAACTTAAACCCATCAGAAATCAACCCGCAAAACTTACCCAACACCAACTTAACACGGCTATCCAAAATCGATGAGGCACGAAGAATCGAATTGAACGACGAACGCGCGCTACAAGCTACCAAAACTCCATATCATCAACCAAACCCAAAACAAAAATCGATTGCCTATGAAAACTAGGTATCGAAAACTTACCCAAAACTTGAACGACCCAAAACCAGCACGTGCAAGGTTGCGGCTGTGAAGGTGGACCAAATCGGACACCAGAACGACGTCAACACGTTGCTGCATTCGTTGCTAGCATCAGGCGGCGGCGGCCAGAGAAGTGACGACGACTCAGAGATGGGTGGCGTGGCTGCGGAGGCGGCGCGGGGCGACGGTAGAAGTGGGTGTGCACTCGAGCTGCTGCTTGCGATGGTGCGTGCGCACGAGAGGGAGGGTAGCGACGACGGCATCTGGGCAGAGCAACGGTGGCCGGCGAGCAGGGCGGCGATGGCGGTAGAGTGAGGGGAAGGAGAAACTAGGGTTTGGGGTGAGGGAAGGAGAAGAAAGAAGAAGAAGAGAGAAGAAGGGTGGGGCTTTTTGTTTTTGTTTTTTTTATGTTATTTAATACCCTACATGGGCTTTCCTAAATAGACCATAAAAATCCACTTATTTGTTTCTCTCTCTTTTTTTTCCTTTAAAATCCTAGTTTACATATATATATATATATATATATTTTTTTTTTTGGGGTTGTTACAACTGGAGTCTCGGGAGAAGCTTTCTTCCCCTTCTCCATCACGAGCCGACTTGATAGAGCCTAATTCTATCAAAGGGTCTCCCTCACTCTCACTTGAGTCAATTGAATATACTTGTGTATTGATTTCGGTTAGAGAGTACACTTATATCGCCCATTGAGACTAACTAACAAGAGGCCTAATAAGAGGATCCTATTAATTATCCGGCCCCCAAAAATGCATCTTGTCCTCAAGGTGTTTACAAATTTAATCCTAAAAAGAATATCAGTTTGGAATATACAATACGAAAAAAAATAAAATTTTCTGGCCAACAAACTTCTTGCTGGTGATCGGAGTTGAGGGCAGCAGCTGCTGGTCGGAGAGGGTGGTCGAAGGCAGTAGCGGCCCATCATGATATTTCCAAATAAGCCCAATTGATTTTCCATTCCAAGTCTCCCACTCTCTGCCATCCCTATTTAAGTTTTGGGCCTTGCAAACAATGTTGAATTTTAGCCCACCAAGAACAAACCACTCCTCCATTCGAACAACTCTGGGAGAAACCAAATTCTTGCCCAATTTTAGCCCAATTTTGCCCATAAACTTTGATCCAAACCCGGTTTGGTTTTTTTGAATCGAACCAAAATCAGCTTGGTTTGTTGAGCCGAACCAATTACAATTCATTGAACCAACCCATGATTAAACCAAATCAGAATAACCCTTTTCTCCAAGAATCTCTCCATGAGATTCGACTTCACAATTTGGTCTTCGCGGTCGTCAAAAAAAACACCTAGTGTTTGAATCGTAACTTCCTCCGGCGATCGATGGTGACAGATCATGTAGCCGACGATGCTGGTGGCTTTCGATGTCGATGGTTCGCGGGTCGCGTTGATTTCCAGCAATTGTTTGGCTTCTTGAAGTTTCAAGAATCGCTGGTGATGGTTCTTGCTGCAAACGATCGTTCTAGGGTGTGGTCACACAAGGTTTGAGTCAAATGGTTCAAGAACAAGGATGCAAGGACTCTTACACATAAACAGTGGCCAGTTGCGATCTTAGGAGTGTCCATCCTAAAGGAAAATGACGATTGCCGATGATTCAAGTATAGTGGCGTGGCGTTGCTCACGAAATACCCACGACGACTTTTGACAATTTCCAGATTTTTTATCCATTTGGAAGGTCCAACCAAAAGATTGGTGATATGGACGTTCTTCCCACCAGCAAGGATGTAAGGAAATACAAGGTACTCGAGTTTGTTCATCTCATTCTCTTTTTATGTTTATTCATTCTTCTGGAAGAATCGCTCTTTATTTTTTTCTTGGGCTCTCCCTATTTTCTTTTGCTATTTTTCGATGCCAACCCCATAAGAATGTGATTTTCGGTGCCTACTTTATATGAAGTTCATGATCCCAGAAAATCTTGATTTTTATGTTTGTGAACTTCCCTTTCATTTTGACACATACAGATCGTCCATAGGAGCAGAAATAAAAGTATTTTTCTTTGGCATTCTTCTCTTATGCCAAATGAACTGCCACCAAAGTTTTAGTTTTCTCACTTTTTGAAAAAGCTTTAAACGGCTCTTCTTCCTAGGCAAAAATTCTTTTCTTGTAGGCCTCTCGCAAAATAGTTTCCTGTTTTCTCGTAATATACTAGTTTTATGTTTCCACTTTTCTTGATCTTTCTTTTTCAGAACAACAACTTTTCCAGCACAAGTTTCAACATCAAATGTACTTGTAATGTCATTAGAGGTTGAAAAGCCGAATCCCATGCAGTTTCCCTCTCTTTCTTTGTCTCATCCCAAGATTTTCTAAATGACTCGACTACTTTCTTTGTCACTGATTCGATAAAACTTTCGTCACTTAATATGTCGATCACTGCGTCAAGATAAGAGCCCCGATCCATGGATCGAAATGCTCTAATACCAATTGATAAAGCCTAATTCTATCAAAGGGTCCCCCTCACTCTCACTTGAGTCAATTGAATATACTTGTGTATTGATTTAGGGTAGAGAGTACACTTATATAGCCCATTGAAGACTAACTAACTAACCACAAAAAATGTAACTTCCCAACTAACTAACAATAAGAGGATCCTATCACGACTTCTCCAGTACCTTTTCTTCCTCTGTTGACGTTGATCATTGTGTCCTCTTCTCTGACATTTCTCATCACCAACGTTTTTCTCCACTGCCTCTTCGACGTCCAATGTTGAGTTTTTCTCTCCATTTTTGCTCTCGTCGTCGCATCTCTCTAATATTCCGTCCTAGTCAGCTTGTTGTCTCTCTCTATTTGACTCATTACTGAGCGTTGACGCATATCCTCACACATGTGACCCTTCATCGATCCTCCTTCTCTGGCATTTCTCTCCACCATCTTCTGGCGATCCTCCAACGTATCTCTCCACCACCTCTTCGATATCTAATGTTGTGTTACTCTCTCCTTCTCTGCTTTCGACGGCGTTTTGTCCAAGACAACTTGTTGTCTCTCTCTCTCTATATGACCCATCACTGAGCGTTGATGCATCTCCCCACACATCATGACCCTTCATCGATCCTCCTTCTCTGGCATTTCTCTCCACCATCTTTTGGCGGTCCTCTGACGTTTCTCTCCACCACTTCTTTGACATTCAATGTTGTGTTACTCTCTCCCTCTCTGCTCTCGCCGACGTATCTTTATAATATTCCATCCCAGTCAGCTTGTTGTCTCTTTTTATTTGACCCTTCATCGAGCTTTGAGGCATCTCCCCACACATCGTGATTTTGAGACACTCTTCACTTTGAGTTTTTAGCTATATCTGCCACTTTGATATCAAAGCTCATTTCCAACCCCTCGAAACCCCCTCCGACGTCAAGCTGGCTATGTAGCATCATCTTGGGGTCGCACCACATCTTTTTCTCGTTTGGCGCGACTATCAGCCCTTGCAAGTGACAGATAAACAACCCTTTCTTTCTCCGACAAGATTTTTTCATCGGCTAAACAAAGGGATGATCAACTTCCTACTTAAGCCTCTTTTGCCTGTCAAGAAACTCACATTTCTTCTCAGGCCATCATCCAACGCCTTCGACACAACACCTCTAATTTGATTCCCAAGGGACTTACTCAAGGAATGGTCTATTGTCTTTCGAAATGCATGCCTGCACCGAGTTTCTATCTCTCTATTGGAATTTTTTGTTTCATTGTGTTATGCATGTAAGTTGTAACTATCAGATTTATTTTTTTTGTATTTTTTATCTGTAATTTAGCCTATATAGTTGGTTTCTTCTCTCCTTGACCTCTTCTCACCCCATTATCTTCTTATCATTTGTTTCGATTAGTTTCTTTGTAAATTCTTTTACTTATCAATGAAATTGTTTTTGTTTCCTATAAAATGTTTTTGTTTTTCTTAATATCCGTGAGTATTTTGGTCAGCTTCAGCGTAACTCAACTAATCCCTTGAGTCAACCGCCTAATCTTGCTACATTTGGTTGTAAAGGAAATCTGTTGGAAATTAATTCCTATGTAGGTGTGATCAAAATGGTTTCAAGTACATAAAGAATTTTAAATTTTACAAACTATTTGATCATTGATCAAATAGAGAAAAGCGATGATTGTTAAATAAAAAACTATTTGCTTCTTAAGTTGTAGGGCTTTGTTCAAACAATTGCAAATGTTGATCAAAATTTGGAATAATGCTGACTTTCTTAATTTACCTCGACAAGTTTTGTTCTTTATTTATATTTTATGTTGTGCTTCATCTCTCTTCGATGACGTAAATGTTTGGTATTGTTAAGTTCTCTATGTTTGGGCAAAGAGAATGAGAATGATTATGGGAAGGATGCGAATTAGGAGGATAATATGAGGGAGAATGATCATTAACAATGTTTTAAGAAGCCCTAGGTGCACTAAGACGCAATGGCCCTCTAGGGTCTGAGGCACTAGGCACATGCCTTTTTACTTAAGGGGCACTATATAAAAAAACACAAAAAATTCCCTCTGGGGGTCTGAGGCACTAGGCACATGCCTTTTTACTTAAGGCACACTATATAAAACAACACAAAAAATTATATACGTGTGTATCACAATAAAAACACTTTCACAGACATAAATGAAGTTTTAACCAAGAATAATATATAAAACATACATATCATTCAACTATCAACCTTCATTTCATGGAAAGAAATGAAGTTTAACTAAGAATAATATATAAAACATATATGAGATTCAACTATTAACTTTCCATGTCTTGAATTAGTTTTTTTTTTGACAAAGAAACAATTCATTGAATTAATGAAATAATGGAAAAATTTCAAGTATAGATCTAATCAAAAGTACCTCTAAAGATTACAAAAAGGATTGCCAATGTGTGACAAAAAAAGAAAGACTATAAATGCTAATAGGGTAAACAAATTTGCACTAGAAATAGGCATCGAAAGAACAAATTTGAAAAAACGCTCAAACGTAATAGAATCATCCTTGAAAATCCGCCTATTCCTTTCCATCCAAATATTTCAAAGGAAGGATCTAACAAGAGATAACCATATAAATTTTCTTTGCCCAAAAAATGGGGCGCCCACCAGAACTGATGACATGAAATCTCTTATGCTAAAAGCAGAAGTCGACAACCATCTAAAGGCTTCTAAAACAGTATTCCAAAACCGCCAAGCAAAGGAACAATGAACAAACAAGTGGCTTGCCGATTCTGTGCTAGAATGACATAGGGAACACCAAGAAGGAGATAGAGCCATATAAGGCATACGCCTCTGTAATCGATTAGCAGTGTTAATTGCCCTCAAGATAAGTTCCCACAGGAAATCTTAATCTTTATTGGATAAGCATCTTTCCAAATAGCAGAATAAAAACACTTCTGGATCTCATCAGCAACCCCAACCACAGTCTCAGTGAGAGATTTAACCGAAAAAAGGCCGGAAGGATCATGGGGCCATAACCATGAATCTAATAGCCCTGAGAGATTACAGGAAGACAGAATAGTAGATAAAGATGCCCATTCTTTAATTTTCAAAGAAGTCAAATTTCAGCGGGGCCGAAGGTTCCAAGCAGCAGTATTTGAATCCCATGTTTCCGACACAGAAGCCCATGGATGGGTGGAAAGGCGATACAGTCTCGAGAATCGTTCCAAAAGAACCCCACACTCCAGCCATGAATCACACCAGAAAAGAGTATCAGCACCATTACCAATTTTCGGCGAGCACGACTAGTCACTAAATGGTTGACAGAACAAATGGCTTTCCAAGGAGACTTATGAGAGCGAGACTGAATAGGAGGAGGCCACGATGACCCCAAAGAGGGATCGTAGTACTTTTCCAAGATCAATTTCCTCCAAAGAGAGTTTTGCTCATGCACAAAGCACCAAGACCACTTTGCCAATAACGAAGAGTTACAGATCTCGAAATTCTCAATGCTAATACTCCCCATCAATTTAGGAAGCTGAACCGTATCCCACTTAACATTGTGAACACCACTATCACCACGAGATCCTTCCCAATAGAAATTTTGAACAATTTTATTTAATTGATGATACACAGCGGATGGTGCCTTGAAAACAGAGAAATAGTAGATTGGGATTCCAGAGAGTACTGATTGAATAAGAGTAAGAGTAAGGCGACCCCTTTTTGAAATAAAAGCATACTTCCAATTGTGAAGCTTCTGGCGAATCTTTTCAATGACACGGGGTGCCACAGGGAGATAGATCTCGAGTTCCCCCCAAGAGGTAACCCAAGATAGGTAGTTGGCCAGGTTCCCTTTTTACAGCTGAAAGATGTAATCATCCAATTCAAATCAACCTCATCAACATTAATATCCAAGAACTCACTCTCAGACAAATTAATTTTCAGACCTTATGCCTTTTCAAACATGTGAATTAACATGAAAAGGTTTCTTAAGGCAATCCTGTCGGATGTTGAAAAAAGAAGTGTGTCATCCGCAAATTGCAAATGATTCAAACAAAAGTTACCGGGCCTAATAGGGTGAGATGCAATAGAGTTTAAACTGCTGTTGTAATTCAACATCCTACTAAGACAATCTAAGACCAAAATATAAAGCAAAGGTGAAAGGGGATTGTTGGGAGAATCGCGGACACACAATTAATAAATTAGATAAATAAAAGAGAATGATGACGTGACAGCTCAGATTTCACCAAGGAAAAATGTTTAATCTGATTAAGCGAAATGTGTCTGATTGCCAAAGGTTGTGCAAGTATACACAGTCCTATTGTACCAAGTTTTAATGTAAGTCAGAGTCATCTCCACAGGGATTAGCTATTAATACCATGCTTAAGTGAAATTAAGAGAGTCAAGTAACGGGTGAAACTTGTTGTGTTGGAATTAAACTAGGCGAAATAAACGTAATGTAACTTGAACTAAGTATAATACATCAGAAGGAGAATAGGAATTTCGGAGAGTTTTGCTTAGGCGAAACAACATTAGCTAAGAAACGAACCACTGATGGCTTCTCTTGGGCTTTCTCAAGCACTAGAAGTTGGCTCTCTCGAGCTCTTGGTTCGGTTCTCTCGAACTCGAACCAGTGTTTTCAAGGCGGACCCAGGCGCTCGCCTATGGCGAGAGGTGAGGCGACCTGGGGGCCATGCGCATGGCTGGGGCGAGCTGCTTCACTCGGGCGCTCGCCTGTCTTTGCCTTTTTGCGCCCGGCAGCACCTTCATCTTTGTCAAAGGCGTGCACTTGATTTTTTTTTATTTTTTTTTCAATCTTTATGAATATAGTGTGGTCTTGAGGTTGAAGATGGTGAAACAGTGTTTATCGTGGGATTTAAAATTGTGATGCAAATTAAAAATTTTTTGGGTAAAAGAACTTTATTAAAAGTGAAAAGACAACCTGTCATTTTTTATATTTACTTTAATTTAAAATACTTTTAATTAACCTGCATTTTATATTAGGTGTCTTTGTTTTTGGTAGAAAGGAGTGGAGTGGAAGAGAATGAAGTGGTTAATAGTAGTTTGAAGTAGTTAACTACTCGTTTGGGGATTGAGGTTAATAATAGTTGTGTAATCAACTACTTGTTTGGAGATTGAGGTTAGCAGTGGTTGAGGGTTGAAGAGTGGTTAACAGTGGTTGTCTACTATAAAAAACAAACAAGTGATTTTTGAGTAGTGGTTATTAACCACTCCTCATGTCCAAAAAACAAACACACCCTAAAATCCTTTGGATAAAATAGCTTCTGTACGAAAAGAAAAGTGAAAGGACAAGGTGGCCAGTTTTTTTTATTAATTCTGAACACTATTTTAAGTTTTTAACTGTAATTGTTTTTACTTTATGTTTAAAATATAAAGTATTTATTGTTTGTAACTTTGATAAATGTTTCAATTGACTTTAAATTATATAAAACTTAAGTTTTAAATTTTTTTAGCATGTTTTAAATGACGAAACTTTTTTTTTTCTTGACATTTGATATTAAACATTTTATTTATTTATGTTCTAGTTTATTTATTTTGATGTTCTTTTTACTATTTAGTATTGTTTGGCTAGAATTTGATATTTTATTGAAATAAGAATATGCTTTCTATATCATTTATATTCAGTATATTATTTATTTATACATTTACTTGTTGCGCCTCGCTTCGCTCGGGCCTCGCCTTTTTGTCGCCTCTCGCCTTGAGGCGATTAAGGAGAGTATCGCCTTGCACTTTGAAAGCACTGACTCAAACAATGCTAAAACTAAGCAAAGCAGCATTAGGCGAACCTTATCTCTTAGTGTTCATTTTATATGCAAGCAAGGTAAACTTAGCAAAACCTAATGTCATGACATGCAAGTTCGCTCTATTTCTTTCTCTCGACGTGAAATAAAGACAGACACACAGTGGATCAGACATAATGTATTTAACGTTAACATAGCATGCATAATAGTTTGATACTTCGCTAAGTCTTCGTGTAGGACAAATAACTCCTACTTGCCTATTTCCCTCCAATGAACAACTTAGCTACTCATAACACGAAATAGATTCAAGGCAATATAAAAACAATAATTCATCTTTATTAAAAACACCAATTAACAACGTTTGCTACGAACTACTTGCTAGAGCGAAAATAACAAAGCAATAAAGGAGGAACAAGGTTAAGAAGAAGCCTGGTCGGAATCGTAAAACAACAACTTTGATTGGCTCCGAAAAAACTCCGCAACTCCGACTAAACTATGACTATGCTAAAGCTAAACTACTTAGCAATTGGAAATGAGGAAAGCAACTAAACTACGGCTAAAATTAGGAAATATTGATCGGAAATTGAAAGCTACGATGGTGGACGACCCTAGTGGGCGACGACCCTTTACAATGAAGGGTCAGGTCGCTATTTATACTTTAGCCTCAAGCGTCAAAGCCTGCTCCACGATCCTGACATCTGCTTGCACGATCCCTCGTCCCCTTGGGACCACGTCTGACATGCTCTGCTCCACGATCCACGTTCACGTCCTCTACCAAGTCGGTCGACAATCGACGACTGGGATTGAATGGCTTTTCTTGGATCTTTGACACGCGTCCTTGACTTAGATATTTTTCCGAGCATGTTCTTTTGCTGGAATCAACTTTGCCTAAGCGAAACTGTGGGAAATTCTTCCTCTTCGCTGTGCTGTGGAATGCTTGGCTTATACGTTTGCTTGGCTGCCGCTTTCGCTTGGAGGCTCCCCTTTGTGTGAATTTTGCTTTGCTCCATCAGGAATGCTGTAGACAAACTAGTAAATATCAATTCTTTTTAATACTTATCATTATGCATACACTCAAGCATATTTTGCCACAACAAACCTCTAAATTGCATCCTAATCAGAAACTAAAGGATGTTTTGCTTAAGTATAACTTTTAGTATGATGGGGCAAAATTCAATATTAATTTAATTAAATATTAGCAAATTCTTATGAAAATATATTCTTTTTATCTACTTTAACTCTCAATTCTTGAGAGTTATTACACTCCCAAACTTACACCATTGCTCGTCCCGAGTAATAGCTCAATTTCTAATGGAGGGAATTTGCTTTTACCTATTTTCCTTCGCTTGGCGAACATTTTTTCTTACTTCGCTAAAGCTAATCAACACATCAATCTAAGAATCCAAATATCTTTTTAAGTAAAAGTTCTTCTATAACTGGACCATGCTGGGCGAAACTTTAGGTTTTCAGAAAACTACATTTTATAATTTGTTTTAGCCATTCGTTTGCGAAAACTCCTTTTGGTTTAGACTTTCAATTCTTTGGTTCTTCTAGCCTTCCCTAGTCAACTGGATTTAACTTTTCACTTTAAACTCTTTTGCTCCCTTTAACTTTGGTACTTCTCGTCTTTTGTCGAAGTGAATACTTTCCTTTTATAGTTTGCTGGAGATCCCTCACTTATGTTTCTTGCTATCGCTTGCTTAATTTTCATCGAATGTTTGATAATAATGATAGATACGCAATGTTAGAGCAAATGACAGCGGAGAGATGATCCTAGAAACTTGGGCTACTAGCCTTTTGATTCACTTCGCTCTCGCAAATAATTGGAAAAATTTTGAAAATTTTCATGTTTTTATCCAACCTTGGGTTTAGGTTTGCAATATCTCACCTTTTACTTAAGTGAAATAACAACTATCCAATTAATTTTTCTACGCTGAATCGCTCTTGAAGCATTTTTAAACTTTATGTGCTTGGCTTTTTGCTAGCATATTTATAATTTCGCTTCGGCGAACTCCACCCCCCAACTTGGACTTTTCATTGTCCCAATGAAAACACTCAACACCCCCAAGCTTAAAGTTTGCTAAAAGTTTTAAGGCTTGGGTTAGATCTAATTGAGTTCGCTTAAGCTAAATGATTCTGCAAAATTAAATTTCTAAACTTAATGAATTTTTGAAAACTTAGGCCTCTACTTCTTACAAAACTTTGCTTCGTCCAAATAAAAGATTTCGTGCCAGCATCGAAGAGTTATAATATTATGTTACAAAGAAATAAAATTGACTTTTACAGAAGGAAAGTTAATGAGATTTCGCAAAGAGATAGATAACAAAGTTCGTCGAAGTGAAAGATATTAGTATTCACATTTAAGCTTTTCTTTGACATTCGAGGTTACAAAAGATGAAATTAAAATAAGCGAAAAGCAAGCATGCAGTCATACATCAAAATGAAAGAAGAGAAAACAGAAGACTTCCATTTAATCTTGATCTGATGTGGCTTCGCTATG
Organism: Sechiopsis laciniata; assembly: GCA_037833695.1. Classification (NCBI taxonomy): domain Eukaryota; kingdom Viridiplantae; phylum Streptophyta; class Magnoliopsida; order Cucurbitales; family Cucurbitaceae; genus Sechiopsis; species Sechiopsis laciniata. Next base: position 16,345 of record JBBMKA010052692.1, read on the forward strand.
GGGATCTTTTCGCGAGAGCACAAATTCGGGCATTTTTAGCAAAACTGGGGCACCTTCAAAGAGGTTAAGATACTGCTGAAGGGTTTGATCTCGCTCTTGGCGATGCTCCAGATAAGCATCGAACCTGATGGGGTTAAGGCCTTCAGCAACTTAATACCTTCATCGCTTTCGACCGCAGATGCAGTTGTTTTCGTCTTTTCTTTGCTCTTACGAGATGATTTCGTCGTTGATTTTTTAGCGGGGCACAAAGGTTTTCTCCTTGGCAGCATCGCGTCGTTCGACTTGCCCTTAACTCCTTGGTAGGCGCAGAATGCAAATGAAGTGCGGGAAGAAGAAGAAATGACTTGCTCGCTTCCCCGTCCAGGTGTTGATCTTGCTAGCAATGATTCGCCCCACATTGATGGAGAGGCCAACCATTATAGCGTAGATAAGAAGTGCTCGCTGCTGTGTCATCGTCAATTCGTGCGTGATTGGCATGAGCGAAGACTTAACAAACAAAACCCAGATGCGAGCTTCATCGTTCAAGTTGGCCGCTAGGAATTTGACTGACTGCGACCCTTCTTCCCATGTTGCTCCGGCAACCCCGATCGTCTCTAAACACTTCGCTGGGGTGATTCTTCAACAATGCATCGTTCTCAGATTCTTCATCTTTGAGACATAAGAGCTCGTTCCAGTCTGTAGGGGCCCTACTGATAATTCACCTCCACACAGTTGCTTGATATATTGAGCGATCGAGTAAACTTGCATAAAACTCGATCACCCAATCTTGCCTCGCTTCTTCTCCAGGAACGCACACATCCATCCACCCTTTTGTTTCAATTTGTCTAAGTATTGGTTCTGGAAAGTTGTAGATGTCTGGCTCGAACCCCTTGCTCAGATAGGAACTTTTCCGCCTGATGCTGGATGATGCTCTTGTTAATCAGGTCGCGCTTCTTCTCAGTTTGGCGAGCCTCTTCCTCGGCGTTTGCTACACCCTTTCCCTTATCCAACTTCTTCCGCGGCAACAAAGGTTCAACGACTTGTTCTTCAGTTCTTTGCTTTTTCGAAACTGGCGTCCTTGGAACTGATTCAGTTTGCTTCACTTGCTTTCGCTTGAGCGGTTCTAATTCCTCGGCCTCTTCTTTGTTGCTTTGTATTGTTACGGCCAAATCTGCCTCCTAATCTTTCTGAAGGTATTCGTCTGATGTTGTTCCCTCTTCACCCTCGCTAAAATCAACTTCTTTGTTTTCCTTAGAATTAGCATCACGCTGACCAGGTTTTAGCTGTGCCTCATCTCCGAAGGAAGCTTTCAATCCTCTATCATTGTCTTGCTCCATCAAATCTTCGACAGGACTTACCCACTCTTCAAATTCTTCTAAGTCCTTTTGCTCCGTGCTCCCCAGCATGTGCTCCGTGCTCTCCAGCATGTACTCCTTGCTGATATTCTTGACTCGCGGTATTCTTCGCTGGGGCTTCTTCATAATGCTCTGTAACGGCCCAGTTTTCCATTTCGGTTCTACAGGTACGTTTGGTTACTTTTTCTGTAGTTTGGTTGGGCCGTTAGGGCAGCTTGAACTTCTAGGGGCATTTTAGTAATTTTGCCTCGGGGGTAGTCTCGTAATTTTTTCCAGGGTTTTGGGATTGTTCGGTTTGTTTGTTAAGTTGGGTTTTCCTTCGGTTTCAGGTTTTCGGAGTTAGCTCTGTCGTTTTGGGAGATTTGGAGCCTCGGTTGATTTTTTGGGAAAATAGAATAAAAAGACGCTCTTGCCAGGACTCGAACCCAGGACCTAGAGGGGACACGTGTCGCGACCTCCCTCCTCCCTTACTTTTGCCGAGACCTAGCCTTGTTGAGCTTCAATCTCATTCAGATCTCTCACTCACTCTTACGCAAACTTTTTCTCCTTTCTCTCTATTTTCTGCCCAGCTTTCCTCTTCGTCGAGATCCTTCGCCCAGCTCTCCTCACCTTCGCTGAGCAGCAGCCACCCAGCCGAGCATTGACAGCATCGCCCATCGCACAGTCGCACGCTGCAGCCAGCTCCCCGCGCGAACGCACGCCCCTGCCGCTTGCGATCACCAGCCCTTTCGCGCGCGCTCGCGATCGCCAGCCCCAATACGTACACGCTCCTTCGCCCAGTCGCACGCCACAGCACGCGATCGCACGCTCAGCAACTCGCTGCTCGCCCTGCCAAGGCCTCTAGCAGCAGCTCGTCCGCGCGCCTTCGTTGATCGCCACACCCGCAGCGCAGCCCTTCGCCCAGCGCGCCCGTCTCACACCTAGCTGATCGCCTTCGCCCCGCACGCATCTCGCGCATTCCTTCGCGTGCCCCAGCCGCCTGCGTACCAACAGCGACACCCCAACGCCCGCGGCCCGCTTGCACGCGAACCAGCCCTTCGCCGGTGCCGAGTCTTGCACCTGTCGAGCGGCCTAGCAGCCCTGTTCAAGCACTACCGCACGCCCGCAGCCCTGCAGCCGTGTGCCCGCAGCCCTGCAGCCGTGTGCCCGTAGCCTAGCAGCCGTGAGTCCGGGGTTTGTGCTCTCGTCGGTTTTGGTAAATTCCTTCCCTAGCCGTGTGCGTGTGTTTGCCTTTTTCCGTTTAGCTGCTAGATATTAATTAGTTACTTGTATTCTTATGCTAGGTTG
>JBBMKA010052732.1:0-18953 GCA_037833695.1 Sechiopsis laciniata
TATTTTTGAACTTTTTTATAAGTGAAGGGACTAAAATTAAACATTTTAAAGTTTAGGGACTAAAATTGAACAAACTTCATAGTCTAGGGACTAAAATTGGACAAACTTCATAGTCTAGGGACTAAAATTTGACATTTGAAAGTCTAGGGACTAAAATAGAACAAACCCAATAGTCTAGGGACCAAAATGATATTTTAACCTAAAAAATATGTTTTTTTTTTTTTTTTGTTTTTTTAAAATTCTTTTACCACTTTTATTTTTAAATATATTTTGTAATTTTAAAGTAGTAGTATTTTATAATTTTATTTTATCATTTTATTTATCTTTCTTATCTGCCTAATATTTTTTTTCAACTAATTACTTAAAAATTGTTTTAGTTTACCTAATCAAGTATTTTTAAAAATTATTTTTTGAAATCTAAAAATCAACTAAAAGTTTATATTCAATTTCATATTTCAAAATAAATTTGGTAATTTAATATAATTTTCTATTCGTTTTCTTTTTTTTTTTTAATAATATTTTTATTACTATTTTTTGTACACTTAATATCATCAAGTTTGAACTAATTAATTGAAATTTATTGTCCATCACATAATACTGTATTTTTAAAATATGTTTCATAATTTGAATTAGAAGTAATTTTATAGTTCATTTTATTTTGTTTCTAAAATTTTATTTATTTTTATTCATTTAACATAATATCATTAATTTATCATTAATTCACTAATTATCATCAAATTAATTCATTTGCAAACTTTTTATGAGATTATTTAAAATTTAAAATAAAATTTATATCATAAAAAAATATTATGGTGAATACTGAAATTTATTAGAAAAATAATAAAGTAATATTAGTCAAGAAAGTCATGAACATAAATATAATATTTGAGATAATAAACAAATAAAATAAATTATTTTTATAAAAAAAAAAATTCATAAATGTCAGTCTCATAAATAAATCATTCGAACGAGCTCTTATTATGACCCTTCTAAAAACAAGCACATCCAAACAAACTCTTATTATAACTTCTGTGCTAAACCCTCCACAACATCTCATTTGTTATAGGTAAAATTTGTGGTCAAGACGTAATAAAACTCACTAGTTCAGTTACAAGAGGTTAGACCTAGTTCACAAGCCCAAATCTTATTCCTAAAGCCACGCAGAAAGACCTACATGCCTATAAATATTCAGTTGAGACTCTACCAAAAGCAAGCTATTCTAAACCCTAGAAGCAACTCCTCCACACTTTTTAACCTAACTAACTTAGGCATCGGAGGCTACGTGGCTCACACCACACCGATGTCCAATTGATTATTATTTTTTTTGCAGGTATTTGCCCCAACGAAATACAAATTCACTGTTGATCTCGCAGATCAAATTTTGGCATCAACAATTGGCGCTGTCTGTGGGGACGAGTTCGTACTTTACCAAAAAACTACAATAATTTTCTGACGCCGCACTTCACCATTGAAGATGAGTATGGGTCATAGTAATTGCTTGCAAAAAATTCAATAAGATGAAGAAGGGGCTCCTAAGAGGATAGCCACGCGAAAAAATACTCCAAATATAGGGCACGACAAATCCGCAAAAGGAGTGACACGAGCCGCAGCAGCAGGCTTGAAGACCCAAAGGTAATCGCAAGTTTTTTCATAAAAAAGTTTCGTGCATGTTCGGTATTTTGACGTTATCTAATTAACCAACTGCTGGATCGAGTCGCAATTTAAATATGTTATATGTAACATAAAGATCTTCATTCTGAATGGTGGAGATCGAGTTTAGATTTTTCTAAAGTCAGATGAGAGAGTACTCTAAAGGGAAAAATAGAGTAGAAAAAAGGGTTCCGCCCAGGTTTAGTATTTCACCGTTTTCGAATTAATGAACCATCGGATCGAGTTGAAATTTTAATATTTTGTTCCCAACTCAAAGAACTTCAATCTGAACAGTAGAGACTGAGTTTGGAGCCTTCTACGATAAGGTTCAAGAACACAAGTGAAGAAAAATAGAGTGGCGTAAGAGCAGAAAAATGGGTTCTGCACAGGTTCGGTATTTCAGCATTTTTGAATTAATTAACCGTCGGATCGAGTTGAAATTTTAATAAGTTGTTCCAAACACAAAGATCGGTATAAGAGTAGAAAAAAAGGTTCCATCTAGGTTCGGTATTTTAGCGTTTTCAAGTTAATGATCCGTTGGATCAAGTTGAAATTTTAAAATGTTGTTCGACACTCAAAAAGCTTCAATCTGAACGGCGAAGATCGAGTTTGGAAGTTTGAGACTTTCTAAAACTAGATTCAAATGCACAAGTAAAGAAAAATAGGGTTTCGTTAGAGATCGAAAAAGTTTGGTACTATAAAGTCTCTAACGCATTTATGCGCCTATGACACAAGTAAGTCTCAGGGACCCAACGACATGCCTCAAAGCTGAGAGCCCTTAAAAAAACTATAGGCTCCCTAGCTCTGACTACGCAATCTAGTTTCAAGACTTAAAAGATACTCTTAATCTCAGCATGATACCGAGAAGTTGAAGCCTAAGAATGGGGGTCATTGTCATGGGTAAAATTAGTGTTTATTCCCAACAAGTTGGATAAGGCTAAGCATGAACATCCAGTAGTACAAGTTGGATAAGACTAAGTATGAGCTATCTAGTGCTATATAATGGAAAAGATAGTATATTCCGTGACATTAATCAAGGTATGCATAGGTTGACCTGGACTGTCACGAATATATATATATATATAAAAAAAAAAACTATTAAAGATTAAACAACAAAATCAGACAATGACACACAGGATTTGAGACAAAATTATGCATTTGCACATTATTTTTTGGTTGGGTTTAAAATATGAATATAGAATGACATAATGACCGAAATGTTAAAGAGAGCAAGAATCCATTAGAAAACATGAGGCTACTGAACTAACTCATAAGCTCAAATCATTATATACATTTGAACTCATGATTATGAGTTGAATCACTTTTTGTTGATTTCACAAATATTGATAATGACGATAAATATATAAATATTTGGAATTTTTTTATTTTAAGTTTGAGATATAATTTTAATTTAGTTCCAATATTTAAAGTTGAATAGTTTTATCATGATATTTCAATATACTCATTTTTAGTCTTTGAATTTACTTTTATATTTATTTATTTTTTATAAATTAAATTTATGTGAAAATTAAAATAATCACTCCATTAATATATTACAATTTAAAATTTATAATTATTATTTCAGTCAATATTCTTTTGTGTAACTAACAATTTTGTTATCTTACACGAAAAAGTAAACATTTTTTAAATGTCAAAAATAAAAATATTTAATTTTAAAATATATATTAAATTGAAATTAGATTTCAAACTTAAGGACTAAAAATGTGTAGTTTTTATTATGTAATCCATTTATCACTTATATTATCAAAGATTAAATCATGTTTTGAAATTTGAAAAGATGATTTTAATTGTTAATAAAAAAAAGTTTGGAATCAAACTCGGCTTAATTTGTCGCATAATTAGAACATTAATAAGGTATTGATTGTTGCTTTAATTTGTCGCATGAAAATTGCACCGCCCAAAGCACAACCCTCATTCGCCATTCCAAACGCATACCAACCAAAAACACAATATTTCAACCCAAAAAAAATATATATTTAATAAAAAGAGAGAAATATTTGCATTATGTTCGGACGTTATATATAAAATAATGTCCACTTACGTGGCATAACAATTTATTTTATTTTAAATTTAAAAGATTAAAAAATAAAATAAACAAAAATAAATTGTGGCCGCCACATTATTTTATATATCATGTCCCAGGCAATGTCATAATTTGTTTTTTGTGTCAGGACACGTGTCGGGTTTTGTGAGGGCCATCGAATTACGTGGAGCCATAAAGTGGGAGAAATGTAAGGTTTGTTGTAGTTAGGTTTGGCTTTTGTGGCGTTTGAAGAGCTGTTAGAATGGAAGAAATTATTGATCACATCCTATTTTTATTTTTTTTTTCTTCTTTTTTTGAAAAAGACCCTACAATGAATGGATGAAATTATTGATCACAGATTTTTGTGGAGTTGGAAATTGTAAAATATTTTGTTTTTTTTTTTTTTTTGGTTTTTTTTTTTTTTTTTTTTTTTTGTTGAGATTACAATAATCAACATGGGTGAAAGAATTTGAATACATAAAATCTCTTAATTATTAAATGTATACTAATGTTGTTGAGTTACTTATTTTGTGGGTTAATATATTTTATTTATATACATAAGTCATAACTTTTCAATTATAAGTGGATCATGTTACTTAAGTTATACTTATTATTTTACTTTAATATCTAACCATTATTAAAAGTAGATAAAATATAAAATATAATTATAATAGTTTTTAATTTGACGATTATTGAATAACTTGTTTATAATGAGATCAATCTCTTTTTTTATATGTTAAAATTTATCTCATCAATAATTAATTTTTTTTTTTATCAAGAAATTATAAGTTTCAAATTTGTCATTCCGCCCTAATTTATAACACTAATTAATAATTTGATTTATAATCCCAAACTCTTGAGAGCTGTCTGCTTTCGCTTTCATACACTTAATTTCAGACTTTATTTGATTTTTTTTTTTTTTGAGAATCAGACTTTATTTGATTTTAATCATATAATAAAGAGATTGTACAATTGTATACTTTTGGATAATCATCGCAGTATAATATGGTTGAGCTGTAATTAGCTTATCTCTTTCTTTTTTTTTTTAAATTTAATTTATTATTATTTTATTTTAAAGGTTGTTTATATATGGGTGAATTAAAAGATTATGGAGAGAAGGATTATTTGTGTTTGAATAAAAAGAATTATTATAAAAACAAATAAAATAATAAGTTTTTTTATGGTTGAGTTTTTTTAATTTTTTTAATTTTTTTTCCGGATGAAAGGTTAATGGAATTTGTCCTATATGCTTATTTCTTTATAAAAAAAAATAGTATTTAAATTTAAAATGGATCATAGCAGTATATGCTCTTTAGCTCTATTTTAGCCAATGGAGTTCAAGCCTACCTTTCCGAGCTTCAAACATTTGACCAAACGACACTTTTGCAAACGATCACGAAGATCAAATGTTGATAAACTGAAATAAGGGTTGAAAGAAATTTTGGTCAATAGTAAAACGTCAATATTTTTAAATTGATTATAGAATGAAGAATAATTAAATTCGAGACCAATTATAAATGGAATGTAGGAAGTAATACTAGATGAATTCTTCTTATAAAATAATTATAAATATAGTCAAATTTTGAAGTGTTTCATCGAATATAATTATCAATACGTTTTAATAGTGTATTAAAAATACTCATGAATATCAGTATTATAAAAGAATATGTGACAATATTTATTAATATCAATTATTATTATTATTATTTTTTCAAGTAACCATATTTGTAATTATTTTTTCAATTTGACTAGTCTCTTAAATTTTGTTCAAATGTATTTAGTATTAATTTGAAGATAAAATGGACAAATTTTGTTCTTATTACAATATAATAAGGCCCAAGTCTTGTTTGTTTTTTGGACATGGGAGTGGTTAATAACCACTCCTAAAAAACCCCTCGTTTATTTTCTATAGTAAACAACCACTGTTAACTACTCTTCAACCCCTCTATCGAATATCGCATTAAATTTTATTAAACTTCACATCAAATTTATCACTCAACCACTACTAACCTCAATCTCCAAACAAGTAGTTGATTATTCAACTACTATTAACCTCAATTCTCAAATGAGTAGTCAACCACTTCAAACTACTATTAACCACTTCATTCTCTTCCACTTCAATCTTTTCTATTAAAAACAAACACAGGTGTCCAACACTTAAACCCAAAGACTTAGAATTTGGACCAAAATTTGAACTTTGGATTCGCCCCTAATTACATTCTCATAAAATGCATTATTTGTTGGGTTTTGGCAAAATATTAGAAGTGAATTTGTCCCACATTGGAAAGATGCAAGGTAGTGGTGTGCTCCAAGCACTATAAAAGGAGCATAAGGCTTTGGTCTCAAAGTATCCCAGCCAGAAGCACTTTAAGCTTGGTGTACTGACTCTAGTAAATTCCTTTTGTATTCTCTTATAGAGAGTGGGGCAAAGGGTGTGAGTGGTATAAGTTTTGAAGAGAGTGTTTTATGTAATTGGGGTCGGGGAGAGAATTCTGTGTGATTGTAACAATTTTTCACATAGTGGAAGTTCTTTCTGTCCGTGGTTTTTTTCTCCGATTTGGAGTTTTTCCACGTAAATCCTTGTGTTCTTTATTTTATTGTTTTCTTTTAATTTCTCAGTATTTTTCTGCTTATTCATGCGGTAATTAGGGAAGGTTTTTTCCCAACATTATTTACTTGTCTTAACTATTTTAAGAGTGAAGTTTAAAATTCAAGTCTTTTTAGTATGTTTATCTTCAATGACATGTTTACTGGAACTGTTTTTGAGAGGTTACTAAACATAAGATTGCTTCATGCTCAACTTTGCAACTCTTATGGGCCAGTTGTTGGAATTATTAATTAATTAATTAATTAAAAAATATTAATTATTAATACTTCCCTATTTATTGTCCCATGAACTTAATAACTGCTCTAACCAACCCACTATTCCACCTATTTGGAATCACTAGTTTATTGTCTTGATTTTGTAAATGGAAAAATGGCGTTTAATGGACATACAGAAAATACACAGAATAAGAGATAGAGAGTTTTTCCATAGAATTCTTCTGCATTTTCTTCTCAGTTGTTGGTCCCTATGCATACTCTTTCCTTAAGAAAAACTACACCATTTGAGTTAGGAAGAGTGAGGATGTAGAAGAATCAAGAACTCCGTTGCGTGTGTTCGTGTTGCAGTTCCAGATGTGCTTGGCTTTTATCTCTCAATTACCAAAAACAATGATGATAGGCACGATAATTTATTAATTACGTTTCTGCTGTAGGTGATTTTATTAATCACATTTAGTTTTTGTGTTAGAAATTTCTAACATTTGGTATTAGAGCATGTTTAAGTCTCTATCTTGTTTTATGGTAGCCATTAATGAGTTCTTGGTTTTATGTGATTTTCTTGATTTTGTGGTTATTATTTAATAATAACATCATGAGTTAATAGGAAATTAAATTATGAGAATTTTTATACAAAATTTGTGAAATTTGGAATTTTGAATAAAAAGTTGTGGTTGTGAGTTTTGTATTATCTATGCTGTAAGCTTACGTGTTCTAATGTCAGAATGTTGAAGATGGCTAATAAGTAATCAAATAAATAATACAGAATGAGAACTTATGGATACAGAGTGTTGATTTTTCATTGATTTTTTTTATTATTATTATTAAGAATCGTGTGTGATATTATTTAGCATAATTATTTTGTGATTTCTTTGAGATTGTGTGATATCTTTTGGACAAACAAATAAATTCAAATTTGTATATTATCATTTGTGTTTTGATAAATTAGTTTTTTTTTTCTTTTTTTGTTCGGTGATATAATGCATATGTAGAATTTGAGAAATCTCGCAAATATAGTTTTACTTTTGGTGTAATCCAGATTTATAGAATTCTCTTTGGTGTAATCGATATCTTTTAGCTTAATGATATCTTTGTGAATTATTTGTGTTTTGGTTAATTAGTTTGTATATTGACCATTTGTGTTATGGGTGAATTGGCTGATTTTTACATAAGATTTGATTTTGTTATTCACAGTATAAAATTGTATACTTCCAAAAAAAATTAGCTTAAATTTTTGCCTCTTTTGTATATGGTAAAATTTTGAGATTTAATTTCTCATATTTTCACATATAGTTATATGATATTTATTTTCACACAATAACACATAATAAATCTGTGATATAAAGGTATGTTATTTTTGTTGTAATATTTTTTATATGTCTTTTGGCCATATCATTTTGGGTTATTGATATATCGTAATTGTTTCTTGATATTTTTGCCATAATTATCTTTTGGTATTGTTTTGGCGAAATTTATGGATTTGATTTTATTAAGAATACTGATGATCTCTTTTGGGATCGTGGATTTATTTTTGGTCATATATATTTATTAAAACAAATAAATTCAACTTTGTATATTAACCATTTGTGTTGCTGGTAAATTGGATTTGATTTTTTTTTTTTTTTTTTGTTCTATTTTTGTGATATATTGCATTAATCAAGTGATATTTTTGGCAAAATTTATGTGTATATTTGCCATATTTGATTATTGTATTATGCCAAATTTATGGATTTAGTTTTTTGCTAATCGATTATGTATTTGCCTTGGTCGATTTTGAATACTGAATGTTTATTAAAATAAATAAATTCAAATATGCATATTTGTCATTTGGGTTACTTGGTGAATTAGATTTGATTTTTATTTGTTTTATATTTGAGATATAATGCATACTATAGAAATCCAAAGATTTGGCAAATGTAGTTTTGATATCTTTTTGTGTATTTATTTTCGTTGGCTATGATTAATCGATATTTTTTGATGTTATGGGTTAATAATTTGTTATATATATATATATATATATATATATATATATTGTACAACATTGCTTATGAGATTTTGTTATTACAATATTTATATGCAAATTTAATGTATTTTGCATATAACCAAAATAAATTAATTTGGTGGCTTTATTGGTTAGAAAGAGAAGTATGTTGCAAGGATTTGAACCCATGACTCTTTTTAATGCAATTATATTGAGTGAACTATGTGATTAATTTATTGAATATATTGTTTTGTTCAATTTATGCGATGTGGTTTAAAATATGTATTTGATATGGGTGTAATGACATATATAGATATAGCTTGTTTAATATGTATTTGATATGGGTGTAATGACATATATATAGATATAATTTGTTTAAATTCAATGAATTTAAAAATAAAGTTAATTAGGAATTGATGTAACAACCTTTTATATGTACATATGTATGTTGAACCATTTACTAGTTATGCTTTTATTAATTAGATTGGTTCTTTAATTAATTTATGTACGAATGTTGTGATCAATTTAATACATTATGCTTATTAAATATTTCGGTATTAATTTTAATAAGTTATGCATGATTTAATTATTGATAATTACTCAGTTTTATTTTATATTGTCTATATTTTGTTTGCATGACTATTTTTTATAATTATTCATGCAATATTGAGTTAGATAATATTATTTCTTTATAAATATATTAATATTGCTTGAAGTGATGTTTGAGCCTAAGTTTTATATTGTTTAAGTGATCAACATAATTTAGTTAATTAAAGAGTAGTCACAACATGTTTAATTAATTAATATTATAATAAGGTTTATTAGGATCACATGATTAATAAACATTAATTGTGATTAATCTGTGTAATATGATAAATCTTATCCCACATGAATTTTTATCCGTCATGTGTGATTAATTAGGATAAAATGTTAAATTATATTTTCTAATTTACCCACGGGGATTAGAAAAAGAAATATAATTTAATAGTTTTATCATTTGATTTAAATAAATCTAATTGAATTAAAACTTTAGTCCACATGCAAGTTTTATGTCACTAGATTCATATTATTAATGATTCTACATTGGTAGAACATGCTTCATATTAATTAGGATAAGATATTAAATTATATTTTCTAATTTACCCACAAGGATTAGAAAAATGAACATAATTTAATAATCTCCTCATTATGTATTTAAATTAATTTAATTGAATTAAAACTTTAGCCCAAATGCAAGTTTTATGTCACTAGATTCATATTTTTATGATTCTACATTGGTAGAACATACTTCATATTAGCTTCAAAGTTAGTAACATGAGCATAATTAAGTAATTGTAGCAATTCATCAACCTAGGAGTTTCTCTGAAATAAGATGTGTTGTTTTCGAACTCAAATCCCTTATAAATTTGGAAGGGAATAATTGTTCTTCATCTGGGGTGGAGAATTAGGTTTATGGAATCAAGAAATGTAAAATTTCTTGAGAATGGCTTGATTAATGGGAGCGATCGATCTCAGAATATTGATCTGGGAAAGATCATTCAGATGCTCAGTGTGCCACTTCAAGTGATGGACTGATCATTATGGTTAACAATACGCCTCAAGTTCAAATGCGTGTTGAAGAATCGGTTTTATAAAAACCACAATCTATCCATTAATGGCATTTGGCATTCCATGATGTCATCTCTTCATTTAGTTTATTAAGAGAACGTTATGGATCAATGTATATACCAGAAGGTCTGTGGGAGACATTAAATTTTAGTCTTATGCCTTGTCCTAAAAATGAGCTAGAACGAGAACAGATGAAGAACATTTCATCAGCATTGGTTGTTGAGATGTTATAAAGTTTCAGAGTAACCTAGGTGTTGACCACTGAAGAGTTACAAAAAAATTTATAAGATTCCTTCAAAGATCAAAAGATTATATGTTCATGTTTAGACGAACTTACTATGAAGGTCGAGTTCGTATTATGTTTTAAAGCTATCTCACATGGTGTATGGTTGAAGAGTTTTCCTTTTAGGGCTTAGAGTCATTCACTCTATTTGTGAGTCATTAAGAATGTAATGTGAAACTCATGTGTTATTTTTAAAATGTATTAAATATAAGAAAGTAGTCATTTAACATATTAACACTGAGTTGATGATTGTTGATTTATTGTCTAAAGACATGCAACTAAATAATTTTCAAGGTTCATGTAATCATAATGGAACTTGTTCCTCTATGTCTATATTTATTCAATATTTTGTTGAAACTTTTATACAATTTATAAATTCTCATTCAGTTGTGCACATACATATTTATTCTTAAGAAAATATTACTTCAGTATGGACTTAGAACAAACATAGAGTTTATTCATTTAAGTATGTGGTTTAGGTTGAGAAATATGATACATTGTGATATATGAAAGATAATACTCGCATTAAGATGACGTATTGCCACAATCCATGTATCTTGTTTTTCATTATGATATTGGTGAGATGTTCATGGGCCAAGTGAGAGAATGTTGGAATTATTAATTAATTAACAAATATTAATTATTAATACTTCCCTATTTATTGCCCCCCATGAACTTAGTAACTGCCTAGCCAACCTACTATCCCACCTATTTGGAACCACTAGTTTATTATCGTGATTTTGTAAATAGAAAATGATGTTTAATGGACATACAGAAAATACACAGAAGAAGAGACAGAGAATTTTTCTATAGAATTCTTCTGCATTTTCTTCTCAATTGTTGGTCTTTATGCTACTCTTCTCTTAAGAAAAACTACACCATTTGAGTTAGGAAGAGTGGAGGTGTAGAAGAACCAAGAACTCTGTCGCAATGTCCGTTGCCGGTGTTTCTGTTGCAGTCGAGGTATGCATTGACTTCATTTTTTTATTACAAAAAACAATGGCTGGAGGTATACTAATTTATTAATTACATTTTCGCTGCATGTGATTTTATTAATCACATTTAATTTTTGGTGTTAGAAATTTCTAACACCGATCACTCAAAAGAAATATGTAAATTATTGGTATATACCGGTAACTATATTTCATATCTTCACGATGATTCTTCTCAATCAAATATAGTTACAGTTCATTCATATATTTCTCTGAAACTAGGATATACCATACCCATCAATTTTTCGCTTTGGTTTATCCTTGTGTCACATCCTATAATCATGAAAATTTTCACTCTTATATACACCATTTGGCACATGATTTGGAATTTGGGCTTGACACCTAACATTTCTTCTGTATTTTGTGTGACCTAATTACACGTCTTAATACTTCTTTCACTTTTTTTTTTTTTTTTGTCACTCGTATGCTTCATTGAAAAATACAATTTCAAATCAAACACACTTAACTTTGAAGTTTCAACAATTGAATAATTGAAAAGAAATGTACACTTTATTGATATATATAGTAACAATAAATAATTTTAAATTTATGTCAATTCCTTAGAATCCCTCTCCGTTAGGCTAACACATGATGTTACTCATGCGTGTTGAGTCTACTAAAACACACTTAAATGTTGGTAATGAAATCAAAATCTCACATTGCGAATATATATAAAAGTTAAGAGAATACATCTATTGATATAAAATTTTTAAAAAATAAATAAAAGAAAAAATATGAAAGCTTACTAAAAAAAGGCTTTGAAAAATAAAACTAACAAATCATCAAAACTAAATCGATTTAGTCAAAAGACTAATTTAAAGATGAATAAATTATCGATTGATCCAACCATCAATAAGTCAAGAGCCAATCTAAAAAGCAATAAATCAAGAGTTGTTCAAGATTATCACAGCCCACCTTTCGTGTGCGTATGCGTGTGCCTTTAAGCTGATTTTTCGGTTATAAATAATGCCGTATTAATATCTTGGCTCCACCAAATTTCTTAACACATTATTAACACTGAACATTATTATCCGAATATATTTTCCTTCGGAGTCTCACGTCAATTTAAAACCAATTGCGTGTAAAATTCTGAGTCTTTGTAAAATTGGTTACAGAAAATCAAAGTAAAATAAAATAAAATAAAACACACGTGTTGTTCAACAGAAATTCAGGCTGCTAGAAGAAAATAACAAGCCCAATTGAACAAATAACTAATTACACACGTGGCTGCAGCAACCTTTCATTTAAACTATTTCCCATGCTTTTATTTCGTCTAATTTACATTAGAAATGTCTATTTTTTATTATTATTTTATTTTTTTTAATTATCAGTGAAATTAAACAAAAATAAAACAAGCTCACTGAAGTTTGTGAGAAAAAAACTGATGATGTGTTTATTACATATGTTGGGGATAAGAATGGAGTGATGATGAGTAGGCAGTGACAGCTGCACTTCTAAATCTTTATAATCTGGGTCCCCTCCAGCTACGTCATCCTCAACCAATCCTACTTGGAATTTTCTATTTTATTTTTCACAGTTCTTGATTAATTCCACAGAGGCTGCTAATTTCTTCAGATTTTTTTATATAGTCGAAAGTTACGACACGACGTTTTAGCTTCACGAACTTCTCCCCCCCTTTAACAACGACAGATCGAAATCATCCTCATTCAACGTCTCCGTTCTATGCCTACTATTGTGAGGAGAGAGAAGTCTCCAGTTGAAATTACGGTAATGCCCATACACAAATGGAAGTCCAATGAATTGCCAGTAGGGTAATGTGGGTACAACAAAAGTAAGTTTGAAAAATTAAATAAAAATGATCATTTTAGTCTCCAAGCCCATAAATTTTAAAATTGAATATTTTTATCATGACATTTTAGTAAAATTTACTTTTACTCCTTGCATGTGCTTTTAGCTAACTTTTATAATTATTTTATTTTAAAAATTAAAGTAATCTTTCATTAATATATAGAAATTTTAATCAGTTTAATTATCATTTTAATAACATTACATTCACTTAAATTTTTTTATTGGAATGGTTAAAAATAGATATTATGGAAACTCAAATTTATGACTAAAAAAAAGTATTTTTTTTCAGAAAAAGAAGAAAACGGATTTTCTGGGAACGTGAGTGTTTTACCAAATGGCAGTGTTTTAAGGGAAGTCAATTTGTGGAGGTTTCTTTAGAAGGCCCAAAATTATTCCAGGAAAAGGTCTGTGGTCAATTACGGCATAAACCCAGTGGAGAATTTTAATTTTAATTGTATGACTGTGCCTGTGACAACGGATAATATCATTAATTAAAAATAAAAAGAAAATTATTTAATTAGAATAAAAAGTTTAATTTGGGCAAAATTAGACCAAATGTTGAAAGAAAGGCACAAAGGGCAGATAACCCCATGACTTTTGGCTGGGTTTTGGCAGTCGTAATTTCCCACTTTATGAAGCAAACGCTAACCCACCGTCTCACTCTCACTTGTTTAAAATAAATTAGTTTTATTAAGAAGCAACAATATGTATATTGGCGGCGTGAGTTTGGATAATATTATAGTTTAAATTCATTGAATTTGTGAAAGCAGCCTTGTATGACAAGTAATCTCGGTAAGAAAATTTAGTTGTAGGCGTCGGCTGTTTCTACTCATACGTGGAGTCTTCCTAATCTCAGGGAACTTTTGCAAATAACTAAAATAAAAATGATTAGGGTGAGAATATGTCCTACGATTATTTAATTGAAGGTCTGGTTGTTTCAATAGTGAGTTGGAGTCCAGAGACGATATCCAAAATCTAAACAAAACATGTAATTGAATTTATATTTTTGTATTTTGACTTTTATATATTTGAGTCTATTTTGTAATAAGGTTTTATGAAACTGCAGTATATAAATGGTCTTAAAACTCTAATCTCACTAGATCGACATTTTGTATTTTGTATCTTTTCAATAGAATCGTTATCTCCTCTGTTCGTAGACCTAGCCAACACATCATTTGTGAACCATGTAAATCTATCTATTTTTGTTACATTACCATTATTTTTTTTTGTACCATTTTCATAACAGATTGTGAACTACTTAAGGTGATCAAAAGAATGATTAAATGAGAACTATTAGTTATGTTTAGAGGGTATGAAATATGATTATGTAAAAATCATTGTTTGTGTCAAAAGTGCAAGAATGATTATGAAGAATAAAATTAGTGAGTGTGAGAGAATGAAAAATGATAACAAGATAAATGATTGTCAGTGGGCCAGCTATAATATGATGTGTATGAATCCACATGCTTATAGAATTTTATTATGGAAAAGAACGGTAATATAATGGTTTCATTATTTAGTGATAATCTAATTTACCATGATCACATGTTCGATCTTGAGATTCGATATTGCCTCTTGTTTATTTGAAAGCAACTTATACTAAAAAAGAAATCAAATTCTTATTGAATCGATACATTTATTTGAGTTTAATAAATCATATTAATATGGTGGATTTAGAAATTTTAATTTGAAAGCAATATTAAAATAATTTTGCGAAATTCACTTATACATAAAAAAAAATAATAATAATAAATTTTAAAATTTGTTTATTTACCTACAAAAATATAATGAATTTAAAAATTTAGGGATTACTGTCTTAATTACATGTATTAAATAGTATTAAAATGTAGATAGATTCTATCTGTAGATTACTAAAAAAATAATAATAACCAATAGCAATTTTTTTTGTGGTCATGGCTCTGTTTAGCTCACTTAAAATCTGTTATTTATGAAGGAAAGAAATAATTCATATATGTAGAGACGTTTTCACATTTGTAATGTGGATGTTGAATCGTTGGGATGGGGCGCTGTTGACTTGGAACGTGGAATAGTATTCTTCTAGTGCTGGAGATTTCTTTTAAAGTGTAAAACTCACTCACACACTTGCTTACAACCTTCCACTTTTTTTTTTTTTTTTTTTTTTTGTATGTTTGACCCAATTGGGTACTCCTTCACAACCAAGAAAAGCTCAAACCAAAACGTGATGTCTTCAAATTTATGTTCTTCCATTCTTAACCAAGTTTTTTTTTTTAATTTGGCAATTACTTAAGCATCTCTCCTACATTCTCACCACTTGTCACGCAACTTCCCATTACTCTTTTCCCCTCTTTATAAATAAATCCCCATCTAATCTCCTCTTTACTCCCATCACTCAAAACTCTAATTCCCCAAATTCCCCAAATGGCTCTTCAAGCTCTCAATTCTCCCACCACTCCCTCGCCGGCGCTCCACTACGACGACCCAACCCTCAATTCCACCGAGTCATGGTCCAAGCGCAAGCGAACCAAGCGTCCACGCGGCTTCGACAACGCCCCTACCGAAGAAGAGTATTTGGCGCTATGTCTAATCATGCTCGCCCGCGGCGGTGCCTCCGCCTCTGAAACTCCGATTCCGGCTCAGCCCATCTCCGTCGTTAAGCTTTCCTACAAGTGCTCTGTTTGCGACAAGGCCTTTTCGTCTTATCAAGCGTTAGGTGGACATAAGGCAAGCCATCGGAAATCCGCTACAGGGGAATTAGATCACTCCACTTCCTCCACCACCACCACCACCACTTCCGCCACCGCGCCCACCGCCGCCGCTCTCGGCGGTGGTAAATCCCATGAGTGTTCTATTTGCCATAAGTCTTTTCCCTCCGGCCAGGCTTTGGGTGGTCACAAGCGCTGCCACTACGACGGCGGAATTGGTAATAAAAACAACAACCCCGCCGTGACTTCGTCGGAAGGAGTTGGGTCCACCCACAGCCACCGCGATTTTGACCTTAATCTTCCGGCGTTGCCGGAGCTGACACCGGGATTCTTCTTCTCCGCCGGCGATGACGAGGTTCAAAGTCCATTGCCCTTGAAGAAGCCTCGCATCTTAACGATTCCCAAAGTTGAAATTTCTCAAAATTAATTTGTTTGGATTTGTTTGTTGAGTAGGTGATTTGTTTGTGTAAATAGAAAAAAATATAGAAATTATAAGTTTGTTCTATTGTACCTGTAAGCAGTTCTCTCACATGATAAATTCAATTCATTATTTATTTTAGTAAAATTGTATTGAACTTCTCACATAATACACTCATAGCAAATTTCTATAGTATTCGTATTATAGCAAATTTTAGTCATGTATGATCCTTATTAATATATAATATCAATATTCACTATTTTTTTTTTGTTTTTTTTTTGAAGTATGGTTAATACTTAAATGGGAGGAAGGAGACCACAATTTCGACAAACTTATAACCGATATTCAAATGAAATAACACCAAATAACGAAATCAATTACTAATAACTATCTATATTTCTTTTATTTATAATGATTTTTTAGAGGAGAAATTAACTAATAAAAAAAGAAGCATCGAAATTGGGCACGCAAGGAATCGGGTATAATGAAGATGGGGCGTTGCGTTGGCGTGAGATGATGGCACAGTTAGCTGAATCCGTTGGCTTGACTGTGCAAACGGCAACACTAAAGCTAAGCCGTTGGATTTCATGGAGTTTCAATGGCGGCGATTGGTTCTTGGATTTTTTCTGTTTTATATATTAGGTGTCTAGAATGTAGAGTGTTGTGTAAAACGCTATAGAAACGTGAAAAATAAAGCATATATATATATATATATATATTTTTTTTTTTTCGGGGTGTTAAAGGGCTGGAAAAGTCTGGTTTTGCCACGTACGAAAATAAAAAGGAAACCGAAAAGGAAGGAACCTATTTTGAAACATATTTTATAATTTTTATTTATGGAGGAAAAAAGATACGACTTTTATGGGCTCTTCCCACAAGTAAAGGAAAGGAAAGATCTCATCTGTTGCAAAGTAATTCCAAGCAAAGCCACCGCGTCCAGAATATTCCACACAAAAAGGCAAGAAACTGTAAACACCAGTTCAATTAAATAATTAAAATCAAAAATCAAAATCCATTTTTTTATTTGTAATATTGTGCATTTAGATAGATGATATTTTAAGTAACTGCACAGAAGAATACGCGTAAACAAAAGAAAAAAAAGAAAAAAAGAGTAATGGGGCAAGCAAGAGCCAGGTCATGGTGAAAGTTGAAGGTTTGAATGGCTACTCAGTTTCTACGACCGACTCAATTTTAGTGTTTACATTTACGTCAAATATAAAATAAGAAGAATAAAAAAAAAAGTCAACTACACAAAACCGAGTGAGTTTAGTCTCTAAATGAGAGTTTTTTCTTTGAAGATCATATTTTAGATTTGTTTCTAATAGTTTTTGTTCAATGCGGTGTGGTGGCTTCTAGAATATGTACTTTTCTATATTTTTAAGAGTGTCTTCCGATTGGATTGAAAAAAGTGGAGTGGATGCGATGGAATGGTTAAAAGGTCGCTGAATTCATTAATTTACTTATTTAGTTTGGAGATTGATATTAATTTAGTGGTTTTTTTTTTTTTTTTTTTTTTTTTTTTTTTATGAGACATTATTGGTTGAGTGGTTAACAACTCATTTGGAATTGAAATAGTCAATAACGTAACGTTGGTAGTAATCCAGTTCAACATCACTATCATAAATTTCCTAGACCAAAGATATCAAAAGAATAATGTTAGTCTCGAACCCTGGACCTTGAAGGGAACATACCCTCAAAATCCAAATTTTCAACTACTGCACTATCCCATGGGGACAAAATAAAATACATACACTTTTAATAGTGATTTAAATGATAAATTTAATGTGATTTTTTTTTAAAAATATTAGTTTAATGTGAAATTTGATTAAAGTTCTAATAGATGGTCGAGGATGATTATTTATCATCAAATACAAATAGAAAAAATAAATCAAGAAATGTAATTGTTTATCGTTTTTCTACCCCTCCAAGAACAAACCCCCCCTAAAAGTTCAATATGATTTTTAATGAAGTTTTAATCGTTCCGTAAGATAATTTTAAGAGCTTTTTTCATAAATAGACCACATATGAAAAGTATTTGCAAATATAGGTGGCTGGAAAAATATTAGCAAATGTAGATTTTCTTTTATTACATTATAAATTCTGCAAATAATCAATTACAACAATACCTTCAAATAGTTGGTTTTTAATTTCGGAAGGAAAAATTAGAAAGGAGAAACCGTCTCACATTCCAATCAATCATGCACGAATTTCGGGGGTATTAACTGTCCCCATTCCATACCCACAAACTCCTAAATTAGCGTGCATTTATTCTGAAAATTAAAGACAATATTTTACGAAAAAAGAATCTGTCCTTTCATTTATTTTCTTATGAATTTTCCCTCATTTCATCTTCTTTTTTATTTCTCCATTAAAAACCCTCTAGTTGCACAATCTCGATGACGTTTCAACGTTCTTGCAATTGATGATCGAAGTCGGAAACACGACAAAAGACGAACTGAAGGTCATCATAAGGTAGGTTTATAGTTATGTTTAGTTTCTAGGGTTTTTTAAATATAATCAATCTGTTGTTTGATAGTGGTGAGTGAGGGGATTCTGGAGATATGAGTGTTGTAGTATTAGGATTTTGTAGGGCCCGTTTGGTAACGTTCTCGTTTCCTGTTTCTCGTTTCTGTTTCTTCTTTTTGAGAAACAGACTTGTTTGGT
>JBBMKA010052743.1:0-18951 GCA_037833695.1 Sechiopsis laciniata
TGGACAATCAACAAAGTTGAGGGACTAAATTTGGACAAACAACAAAGTCGAAGGACTAAAATTAGACAATTGAAAGTTTAGGGACCAAAATGGAACAAAGACCAAAGTCGAGGGACCAAAATGGTATTTTAACCTATTTCTTTTATATTCTTTCATTTCATTCAACCCTGCAAATAATCCGGGTGTTTCAGCAAATTGAGCAACATAAATAAAATAAATATATTTCTTGCTTTTGAATTATGATTTCTGCAGCGAAAAATTGGCTTTTTTTACTTGTACGCAAAACGACAAGGTTTTCCTCTTCTTTGGATACCTTCCCAAATTTTGGTGTCTTTAATTATTTTTTAATTTGTTTATGAAATGGGTGTGACGACAATTCTATTCATTACAATACAAAACTTAGGGGTTGTTTGTTTGACGTTTTTAGCTAGGAGTTAGTTTTAAGATTTATTAATTTCTTCTCGAAAATTTATATCTAAACGAGTTTTTATCAACTATTTTTCAATTTTACTTTTGAAAATAACTCTCATTTCTAACAATTCATTTTTAATTATTAATTTATAACTACTCAATCATTTCTAACCACTCATTTTTAATCATTCCTTTCAAGTCAATCAAAATAACTTTTTTTAACTACTCATTTTTAATCATTTATTTTTTAACTACTAAAAATAACTATTCATTTTAAATCTACATCCAAACAAGATTTTTACTATAACTCCTTGACACAAAAACTACATCGAAATGAGTTTTTGATATAACTCTCAATTTTTAACTACTTAATATAACTCATTAGCTTAAAAACTACCTAAATATGTCAAACAAACACCCCCGAGTACTCAACCTAAACTATTCCTCCTTTTGTTCTTATGGTTTATTATAGACTTTTTTTTAGGTATTGCCTAAGTGGGTGGATTAGAGTGTTTTAAATAGGGGTGCAAGGCAAAACCGAAAAATCGAACCGAACCGAACCAATCCAATCCAATGGATCGGATCGGTTTTTTAGCACAAAATTGGACATATCGGTTTGTAATTTCAAAAAAATCGAAAATATTGGATCGGTTCCGGTTTTCATTTTCAAAAACCAATAAAAATCGATCCAAACCGAAATATATATATTGCCAATAAATCATATAAAGTCATATTTATTCCATTATTTAGAAGATTTTCTAAAATCTTGAAGATCAACCTAATATTTTTTTATCCTTCAAATGTCAATATATTTTCTAAATAACTTTCTCAAACTTTACTTTTTTCATATTACTTTGTCATTATTATTTAAAACTAATTTTATGAAAGAAAATTAGATGCAAGAACCAAACTTATTAAAGAAAATTGGAGAAGTTTTTTTTAGTTAGAAATGTTGTTTTTGATATATTAAAAAATATTGGACATTGGATCGGATCCAAAACCGAACTGGACCAATTGAAAACCGAACCATTGGTTCTATACTTTATTGGACATTGAATCGGATCCATTTTTTGAAAACCGAAGATATCGGTTCGATTGTCGGATTGGCACAAAACCGACAAAAACCAAACCGAAATCACCCATAGTTTTAAACAACCATCCCTAAAATAGCAAATAAATTTAAGGAATAATACATTCTTAGTCTTTATTTATTTATTTGTGATGGTCGGTCTATCTTCTATGCACCTTGACGATTTTCACCGCACATACCGTATATTTTTACAACATTTGAATGTTAATAAATTTTGTAAGAAATTGTTTTAAAGATAAATGACCATCATAAATGAACTCATAAGTTTCTATTACACCTCTAAATACTTATTTTGATCTTTAAGTTTTGAATTTCTATTATATTTTTATATTTCAAAATCAAACGGTTTTTACCTTAATATTTTAATTATGTTCGATCCTATTTTTTGTGTCTTTTTAAGTCTAACTTTTTAATAATTAAATTCATCATACATAGATTGAAATTTAATATTATTATAGTTATAAATTTAATCAATGATTATTACTTAATCAAGGATTAATTTTTTTATCTTACGATTTTTCTTTATGTCAAATAAAATTTCATTAAATAAACAAACACGATAGAAAACAGCCACAAAAACTAAACAGTTTACCCACAATTTGAACTGCGAACGAACAGACAAAGAAAAGCAAAAAAAAAAAAAATTCTAACACAGAGAAAAACACCTCATACAACCATCTTAATAAACAACAAAATTTCAAAAAAAAAAAAAGGGTCAAAAGTAAGAGCTGAGAATTAAATAAAGAATATATATATGTCTCAGCAAAAAAAAAAAAAAACTATATTATTTGGACGATGAATATATAATATTTTTTTAAATGGGTTAGTGGGCCCTCATTAAAAAATATGGAATTAAAATAGTCACCATAAGAATTAAAAATTAGAGAAAGCATTGCGTCAGCATTTGTCCCTCATTAAATTTATAGTTCGAGGAAATGCTTGAAATTTCTTTTTCTCATTAATTTCATAGACGGTGACGAAAAAAGCATTTCCTCCTACCTCCATAACCATATGCATTACTCTCCTTTTTTTTTTTTTTTTTTTTTTTTGTATATATCCGGAAAAGATGGATAAATATTGATTCTCGAATTTAAACTTGTGATGTTAGTGTTGAATTGGTTTACAATCAAACAATAAATTCATAGAATCACTAACCCATACGATATTACTATCTTTTTTTAAACTCATTATACCCCTTTATAAAATGTAACATATAGTAATAGTTTTATGCAATTTTGAAAACTTTGTGTGCTCCGATAATAATCATTTATATATATATATATATATATACATATATATATATATATATATAATATTCATATTACAAAGTTTGTCTATACATAGTTCAACGGTAAAAAAAGATACATCATATAGTTTAATTTATATAATGTATATCGAAATGGTTGGTGGTGTGTTAATTTTATTATTTAATATTAATTTAGTTCAACACCACGATTATGAATTTAATTTTAAAAAGTAGGATTTGACTGAAATTTATTCGAAAACAGTTATACTTTTTATGTCTGGCTTATTATATTTATTTATAGCATATAATGAGTTAAATAATCTTTTCATTCAAATATTAACAAATTATTCTTTACTTTATATCTTGAGGTCCAAACTTGTAAAAAATTAATTTTTAAACAAGTGGTTACTATCGATTGACCACTAAAATATTTTATGATAATTTAAAACATTTAAATTCTTGACAAAATTATAAGAAATTAAAAAAAAAAAAAAAAAAACACACACACACACACGAGAAAAATCATAGATGATACCAATATTAATGGACAAATATATTTTAAAAACTAAAACCAAAAAATCAAAAGATTATCTGATGATGAGTATTCATTACACATCTTACAAATTTAAGAGACCTATCAAATATAAGTTAAAAGTCCAAGAATATAGGTTAGACCCATTTCAAAGTTTTCCTTTCATACATAGAACAATACAAATCTAGAGAAAAAAAAGGGCAACTTTATTAAGACCCTTAAAAAAAAGAAGGAAATTAAAATAAAGTTAAATAACGTACGGGCGAAGCATTTGTAAAAAAATGGAGTGATATATTATAAAGTGAGCAAAAGAAATAACAACTACATGCTACCAACTGTTTATATTAAAAAGAGCAAAAAATAAAAGCAAAGAGGTTGAGTTGTGGCCTTATGGATATGAATTTTATATCATTATTATATATTACAAAGTTTTTGAGAATGGATTCCTTGCTTCAAATGCTGTCATTTGCATTGCTCATTGGGGCATCAAAAAACAAGACAAATAAAAATAAAGGGAAAATTGACCTTTTTAATTTGGGATTTAGTTTCAATTTGTAGATATGTTTTAAAATTGAACACTTTTCATCTTTTTCAATAATATTTACTTTTAATTTTTATGTATTTTTTTAGTTTACTTTTTTTTATATTTGTTTGACTTTCACTTTTCAATAATAATTGTTTTTAGTCAATGAAACAATTAAATCGTTAGTTACTAAAAATTTTGTTATACTAATTTTAAAATTTAGAACATTGATGAACTTATTATTTAAATTTTTCACGTGAATTTATTTATTTATTTTTAAAATAAGTATAAAAGTAAACTTTAAAAATGAAAAATTTAAAACAAGCATTATTAAACTATGAAGATTAGAAATGTCTAATATTAAAATTTAGGGACAAAATTAAAATTATATCCCAAATCTAATAAATTTTCCTTCTTTTTTTTATTTATAAATAAATTTCCATAAAACTGAAATAAACATTTATTATTATATTGAAATTCTAAATTAGCTTAATTATCATTTTAGTCAAAATTATTTTATATAATGTAATTGACACTTTTGTTATCTCAACAATTAAAAGTGAACATTTTTAAAAATACCGGATATATAAATATTTAATTTTAAAATGTAGAAAACAAATTGAAACTAGACATTAAATTTAAAATCTATAAATTATTATTATTTTTTTCGGAAAAAATTAAAATTAAAATGATGGAAAAATGAAAGAAAGAGGAAGAAGAAGCACATGTGGGTGATAGGGTGGAGTGGAACAGACGTTTTTTCAAACATTCAATTGCGTTTGTCAGAAGTTTTATTAACAACACCCCATTTCCTAATCACCCCTACTTGCTTTCTTTCTTTCCTTTTTCATAATTAAAATTATCATTTTCCTTTTCTTTAATTAATCTATGTTTGTTTTTAATATTTATTTATTTGTTGCGGCTATTATGATCAAAGTCATACATTGCTGAATTAAGGAAGAAATATTTAACTAATAACATATCAATTAATATGAGGCATTTTGATTGATGACCAAAAAATATAAGAATTTATGTTTATAATTGACAATATCATATCGATACGAAAAATATGTAGATATTGTTGACCCTAAAATTTATAATACAACCATATATATAAGTGTGTATCCATGACTTAATTTGAATTCTCACTTTTGTTTTCTATATCCACAATTGTTTGGATTAGTTTGTGCGTACCTTGATTAATGTCAGTGAACATATTATCTTAACAAAGTTAATTTTTAGATATGTGAGTACCGTAAATTAAACTCATCACATTCAAGCTCTTCAAAACTGGATCTCTTAACCATTAGGTGATGATGATTTTGAATTCCCACACCTTAGTTGAATCAGAAAAGCTTTCAATTTACTTTTAATATACTTTTCTTGGTCAAATATAAATTGTGAATTGGAGTAAAGAGGACATTGAGAAACAGAAAAGTTGCAACTTCAATTTACTTAAACATTTAATTCTTACCAATTTCTTTGGTATTTAATTGTGGTAGGATTTGAAAGATTTACTCGAGAAAATAATCGACTTGTTATATATATATAATTTATACATTCTGAATTTTGTTTTCTTTTAATATATTTACTTTCAAATAATCATTTTACTCTCACTCAAACTTCAATGCGTTTTAAATGTCTAAATTTAATCATTTTACTCTCACTCAAACTTAAAGGTGTTTTAATTATAATTTAAAAGTTAATTTAAATTCAAATTGGATGACTAATAATAATATAATTTATCATAAACATGTTTCTATAATGTATATAGAAGCAGTTGATAAAAAGTTTAATTTGTTTTTTGTTTTTTTTAAATAAAAAACAATATAGAGATGTATTTTAAACTTTATTAAAATACAATAAACATTTGAAAGTTAACAAGCTTCCAAATTGGTCATATTAAAAAGTTAACTGATGTTTTAAGATTTTTTTTTTTTTTTTTTTTCTATTAAAATTGGTCATACCTTGTTTAACAATGTATCCCGCTGTTCTTCATTTCCCAAAGACGAGTTAAACAGTTTAACAAATAAATCGAAATTAATTTTTAATTTTAATTTTAATTTTTTTTTAGTACCGAAATTAATTTTTATGGCAGGTATTAAAAGCTTGTCAATGTTTAAATAATAAAAAAAAGACAATTAAGATCGAATGAGTCAGTGACGCAATGGTTTCATTGTTTAATTATAAATCAGTTTAATACAACCTTCACAGGTTCGATCTTGAGAATCGGTATTTGTCCCCCATCCTCATATATGTACTCCAAAAAAAAAGACAATTAAGTACAATCGGAAGAAAAAACACGTGAACATTAATATTTGTATTTTTTATTCCATTTAAAATTAGTTTATTCTTTTAATTGTAGTTTTAGTAGTAATTTCTCCATAAAAGGCTTGTTACCCCAAATAACGTGGAGCTATATTAGTTTTATATTTGAAAAACTATGCCTTATTTGTGATTTCAAATTTGAAAGTTTTAAATATCTTACTCTAAAATGTAGTGCTCAAAACATTTTTTGTATAATGGTGTTTTTTTCGGATTGAGATCAAGACTAAACAAAATATGGTATATCACCAAAAATATTTGAATAATTTTGAATTTTATTGCGGGAAATATAAATAAGAGTTAAGTTCAATTTACATGATATATAATATTGAATTTTCTCCAGAATTATAAAATATAATAAGTTTTTTAACGTACACATTTAATATACATGTGTATATTTTTTTTAATATCGGTACAATTCTTTATTATTATTATTATTATTATTATTATTTTGTTAACATAGTATATTTCTTTCTAAATAACGTTTTCCTTTACCAAGTTTTAAAATATGGATGAAAATCACTAAAAAAAAATGATGTGGCATTAAAAACCAATAACTATATATATTGAAAAATAAATCCCACTTAATGTGACTTTTTTTACACAGGACACATGGTATGTTTTCGTTTGTAATGATATACCAACATGGTTTGATCACTGTATTAAAAAATGGTGACCTAAAAATGCATTAGGTTGATATAATAAGCAAAAATAAATCAGCCTTAAATAATTTCTTTTATTAAAACTACATTTAAATTGATGTAAAAGAAAAAAAAAAACTAAATTGTAAGTCATTGAAGAAGGTGAGATATAGATTCAACTGTTGCTAGTTTTAAGCATGGATTAAAATTAGTAGAATTTCTAAAATGAAAATTTTATTTGGTAAGATAAAATAATAAATAGTTGAAGAAAATAAAGAATGAATGCAAAAAGAGAAAAAAAAGAAAGAAAAACTAGCCGACATGAACAGTAAATATAGACAAGATTAGGTTCAAAATTTGAAAGCATACAAAAGAGACCTATTCAAATGAAAATTTCAACTAATTTTAGAATAAAAAATTATCGATTAAAATTCCAGATTTATCCCTGGTGAGAATGAAATTCGCATAGCCAACAAATACAATCATAGAAGAAAAAATATCCTAAAAGAAAATAAAAAAAATATTAAATATCTCACCAATCACTTTCTATAAATTGATTAAAATGAACCAATATTTAATCATTGAACTATCCAAAAAACATAATTAATTGAAACTAATTCTGGATTATATACATAATACATACGGTTTAAGTAGCTATAATCACAGCCGTACATTTGTTACGAACAACAGATCAACGAGCACAAATTTCTTGTTTCAGTGGGACCACCCAGGGAAACAAAATTACGGTACGGATTTGACTTAGGATGAAATGGACGGCTGGGATGGTGGGGGTGTAGGTGAGAATAGCTGAAAGACGGCATAATAACAAAGAAATGAGCTGTAGAGAGGGAGTGACGGTGGTCCAGAGTGGCAGCCTAATGTAAATTAATAGAGTAAATTATCAATTTAGTTACGAACTTTAGTATTTTAGTTCAAATTTATTCTTATAATTTTTAAAATTAGAATTTAATTCAAATGAGTTAATAAATTTTAGAAAACACAATAGTGGCAGCGTAATGTAAATCAATAGAGTTCAACTTAGTTCGAACTTTAGTATTTTAGTTCAAATGAATTAATAAATTTTTAAACAAAATCGTTGTTTTTTTTTTAATATCAAACCAACCGCAAGTATTCTTGCTTTGATATATATCTTTTATTTATATTTAAAAAGAAATTAAAAAAAAAAGTATTTTAAAAAAATATTTTAATTTTTTAAATTTAACTAAAAAATTATTAGAGTGAAGACAAACTTAATTTTTTTTTTAAAAAGAACAAGAGACTTATAAGTTTTTTTTTTTAATTAAATTATTTGTGAAATTGATTGAAGACTATATATACACTAATTGAAATTTATGTGTTGCAATAATTGAAGTCATTGATTATATGAGTTTTGTTTTTTGTCATTTTACTAGATTCGCTCCAATTTTAGTAAGTGACGCGATTGTTTATCTGATTTGATGTTAATTTATTTTCATTTTATGATTACAGTTTGATTTCTCGAATCGAAATTTGTTATTAGTAATTTATTTATTTTTTAAATCATACATGAATCTTTTTTTTTTTAATCATACATGAAGTCTATATTATAACTTGTAAATTATTAGAATTATAATGGTTCTTTAAAAAATATTAATTTTCTTACCAATATAGAGACGAAATTTTCGAATTGTATAGGCTCTCAGCTGTACTTGCACAGCAACACAGACGCGGGGAGGACTTATCCGTCATTATTGCTTTTTCTAATGGACAAATCCGTCTTAACACCCTTTTGTTATATACTCATTAAAAAAACAAAATTCGTGCAATGTTTTGTATTTATTTATATTGGAGATAAAAAGGAAAATATAATTTCAAATAAGTTAAGGAATTTTTTTTTAAAAAAAAGGAGATGGTTTTGGAGCTTTTTACAACGTATTGGCTTTTTTTAGTGGACACACCGAGTCCGAATATTTTCATTTTTTTTCATCTCTCCCTTTCTCTCTCACCCACCCTCCCGCTCCACCGCCGCCGTCGCCGTCGTCATCGCCGCCGTGACTCTTCCATCGGAGCCGGCGGCCACGATTCATCTGGATCTTCATTGCCGGAATTTCAACTGCTTCGTTTTCTTTGCTTTCGCGGCTTCACTGTTCCTCTGTTAGCCGAGAGTGTTCCTCTTTTTTTATCCGCTTGTTCTTCCTCCGACCTGCATTTGTATCGGTATGATGATTTCGAGTTCTCTTCTGCGTTTTACTGATTTCTTCTTCATGTTCTTCTTCTTCAGGTTTTGCTTTGTTTTCTGTTTCGAATTCGGAAGAGGAGCGTTTGTTGGACTATTCACTTGTTCTGTTCTTTCTCGCAATCGCTATGTTTTTCATTTCTTTGAGTTTTTTTTGTTTCTTCTCTTTCTCTAATTTGATGTTGATTCTTCTGTAATTGGTTCCGCATCGGTAATTGCTTCCACTTTTTTCTTATTAAATTTGGTTCAAGTGTCGAGGATTTTGATTTCGACCTGGAATTCTGCTAATAGTTTTTTTCGTGGTGTGATATTAGTGCATTTTTTGCCGTGTTTATTGGTTGAGTATTGGAAATTGGTATTATTAGTGTTCAACCTTTCTGGACTGTTTTTGAATTGATTTGGATTTTGGTTTGCCTATGAACATGGTTGATTCTATATCTTGTGTGAGTAGATTATGTGTACTGTTTTCTTCTTAGATGGAAGAATTCTTACATTATCTCAAACAGGCACTAATTGAGTTCTTGAGTAAATGATCTTTATCAAGCAATAGTTCTGTGCTTAGATCTTGATTGTTACTTTGATAAACATATAGTTATGATATCGCTAACATGCAAGTCTATCTGAGATTCTGAAACTTTTTTTTTTCATTGAACTGATTTATGAATTGTTTTGCTAAATTTCCTCTGTAAAATTGTGATTTAGGTTTAGGGAGATGAGTGGCGGAGTTTTCAACTGCCATCGTTTAAATTTCTTCCTGTTCTAGTCTATCCGTGTGGCTACTTTTTCATCCTTGTGTTGTTTGTGTCTCATAAATAGAATTTAACACAGCGTTTGGATGTGGTCTGTTTTGTTGCTTAAAATGTTGGTTTAAAGAATTGGATTTCCATTTTTGTAACCTTACACTTTCATCACTCGTTACCTGCAACAAAAAATGAGCAATTTCTTCCCATAATTTGTGTCCACTACCCTTATTTGACCTTGTTGAATTGGGCTTTTCATTTTCTGGAAACCATGATGTATTTTTCTTTAGAAAATTCTGTTACATCCCATATGCCAATGATCCCATGTGTCATAGGAAGAATAACTGCTATTTCTGTAAAATCTGAACGAAGTAATTCCCCTTTGGCAGTGACCATTAAGGGATGATGCTATATGATGTTTGGAACTGTAATTTTATATGAATGTTGGTTTATTGACTCAAATTAGTGTATTCTTTCACTTTCAGAACTTATTAATTTACCTTGTGTTACTGTAATTTATGTAGGCTGGCATGGACCGACGAAGTTGGCCGTGGAAGAAGAAATCATCTGAGAAGACAGCAGAGAAGGCCAATGCTACAGCAGAGTCGGCTGGAACTCAGGCTGATCAGGTAATTAGTGAAACTAACGTGCCCTCCAATTAATTTTACTGTTTACTGGGGTTGTTCAGTAGTTCTGTTCTTACCATTATTTCTCTTCCTTTCCACAGTAATTTCTTCTATTCAAAGTAAGAAGATGGTGGGATTTGAATAAGTAATCACATTATATTTTTACCAATTTTAAATTAAGCTTGGGTTTCCAAGGTATGCTGTCTGGAGGTCTCACGTTCTTAATCCACAAGTGAGCTTAATTAGTAATCTCTCGGACTTGGGTCTTGAGATGGGCACGAATACTCCCGAGTGTGTAGTGGGGGAAACCCAGATTTCCGGTTACCAAATAAAGAAAAAACTCAATGATTTTTTAACCATTTTTTTTCCTTTCCTCTTGCAGGATGGTTACAAAAAGCCAAGTTATGTACAAATCTCCGTTGAGACGTATTCACATCTTACCGGATTGGAGGATCAATTAAAAACAAGCGATGAACAAATCCAGACACTGGAGGGTGAGATTAAAGATCTCAATGAGAAACTATCAGCTGCACAGTCTGAGATGACTACTAAGGACAACCTAGTAAAACAGCATGCCAAAGTTGCTGAAGAAGCTGTCTCAGGTATTATAATATGTTTTTGTAGTTGTATTAAAGGAAAATGTTTTATTGTGAAATTAAAGTGATTTCATTTTTCTGTTTATTCTAGACGCTTAGTTGCTAACTTTCAAACCCATGGCTTGACTACAGGTTGGGAGAAAGCTGAAGCAGAAGCTCTTGCATTAAAAAATCATCTAGAGACTGTAACACTGTCGCAGCTCACTGCTGAAGATCGGGCATCGCATTTGGATGGTGCTCTGAAGGAATGCATGAGACAGATAAGAAATTTGAAAGAAGAACATGAACATAAATTGCAAGAAGTTATTTTTACCAAGAATAAGCAGTGGGACAAAATTAAACTTGAGTTCGAATCAAAGATGGCAGACTTAGACCAAGAACTTCTTAGGTCTGCTGCTGAAAATGATGCACTTTCAAGATCATTACAAGAACGTTCGAACATGCTGATTAAAATAAGTGAAGAAAAGTCACAAGCTGAAGCTGAGATTGAGATGTTGAAGGGCAACATTGAATCCTGCGAAAGAGAAATAAATTCACTTAAATATGAACTACACATAGTATCTAAGGAGCTAGAGATCCGCAATGAAGAGAAGAATATGAGCATAAGATCTGCTGAAGTAGCCAACAAGCAGCACGTGGAAGGTGTTAAGAAAATTACAAAGCTGGAAGCAGAATGTCAAAGATTACGTGGTCTTGTGCGGAAAAAATTGCCTGGTCCTGCTGCACTTGCTCAAATGAAGCTAGAGGTTGAAAGTTTAGGCCGGGAATACGGAGATCCTCGGGTTAGGAAGTCACCTAGTAGGCCTCCAACTCCACATACGTTATCTGTGTCTGACTTTTCACTCGATAATTCACAGAAATTCCAAAAGGAGAATGAGTTCCTTACAGAACGATTGTTAGCCATGGAGGAGGAAACAAAGATGCTTAAAGAGGCCTTGGCGAAGCGTAACAGTGAATTGCAGACTTCTAGAAGTATTTATGCCAGGACAGCTAGTAAACTTCAGAGTTTGGAGGTGCAGCTTCAAAATGGTAATCACCAAAGAAGCTCCCCGAACTCTGTTGTGGAAGGCTTTTCATGCCAAAATACAAGTCATCCTCCCAGCTTGACCTCTATGTCTGAAGATGGAAATGAGGATGGCCAACGTTGTGCAGATTCTCTATCAATAGCAGCAATCTCTGACGTTTCTCAATTTAGAGAGAAGAGAAATGAGAAATTGAGTAAAACCGAAAGTGGTGGAAGTCACTTGGGGCTCATGGATGACTTTCTGGAAATGGAGAAATTGGCATGCCTGCCGAACGAGTCTAATGACACCATCCTTGCTTCAGATAGTTCAAACAATGAGGCCTCTGAAGTTGTACATCAGGATTCCAATGGTATTCAGTCCGAACAGCATCTGGATTCAAGTCCATCTACAAATGCTGTATCTTCTACTGTCAATTTGTCAACGGAGAGTACTGATTCCGTTGGATTGCCTTTGATGAAACTCCGGTCAAGAATATCTATGATTTTTGAGTCGATTTCCAAGGATGCAGATACAGGCAAGATTTTGGAGGATATTAAATGCATTGTGCAAGATGCTCATAATGCACTTCAGCAACCGGCTGTCAGTTGTTTGAGCTGTGCCTCTGATGAAGTGCAATGCCCTGACATGACATGCGACAGGCAAGCCAATCCTGATGATGCTGGTTTAGTAGTAGAAAGAGAAATTGCGTTATCCCAGCCTGCTACACATAGCCAGCCCATGAGCCAAGACCTGGAAGCTGCCATCTCTCAAATTCATGAATTCGTGCTGTTCCTTAGGAAAGAAGCTTCGAGAGTTCACGATACAGTATCTCCAGATGGGCATGGACTGGGTCAAAAGATTGAGGAGTTCTCTGCCACCTTTAATAAAATTGTACAAGCGAACACAAGTTTGGTGGACTTTGTGATTGTTCTATCTCATGTTCTATCTGAAGCAAGTGAGCTCAGATTTAGTTTCATTGGATGCAAAGATACTGATGGGGATACTAATAGTCCTGATTGCATAGATAAAGTAGCTTTACCTGAGCACAAGGTTGTCGAAAATGATTCTCTGGAAGAAAGATATACAAACGGTTGTTCCCATATTTCTAGTCCAACTTCTGATCTTGAAGTTCCTTGTGATGGGAATCTAGTCTCCACCTATGAATCAAATTCCAGATTACCCAAACTTTCATCAGAGGACATTGAAGAGCTAAAATTGTCCAAGGAGAATCTATCAAAGGATTTAGCAAGATCTACAGAGGACCTTGAGGCAACGAAGCGTAAACTGCAGGAAACTGAGCAGCTGCTAGCCGAATCTAGATCACAGTTGGCTTTTGCTCAAAAGTCAAACAGCTTATCAGAAACACAGCTGAAATGTATGGCAGAGTCATACAGATCACTTGAAGCACGGGCAGAGGATTTGGAAACTGAGCTAAATCTTGTGCGAGCTAAATCTGAAGCTTTGGACAATGAACTTCAAGATGAGAAGAGGAATCATCACGAAGCTTTGTCCAAGTGCAAGGATCTTCAAGAGGAACTACAAAGGTTAGTCATGTACCTTTCTTTTTCTGTTGCACGAGCAGCACGAGGCCGCATATAGATGCCAAATGCTAGATGATAGGCATCAATAATAATATGGCTGTCCTAAATTTTATTTAATTTCCCATGTCATGGAGCTGAGCTCAACCATAACATAATAACCAAGAGGTGATGAGTTCGAATTCTAAGTCAAATTTTCATCTCCTTGGTTTCTTGTGTTACAGGAATAGTGAGGTTTGCGCGATTTGTTCTTCAGCAATTGATGGTGATCCCCAGAAGAGCCAGGTGAAGTTTATTACTCTTTCCTTTTTAATTTTTTTTTCTCCAAACACTTTTGCATTATTTTGCTGTGCTTGTTTTAATTGGGAAGTAATGAAAGTTGGACTTTTTCTTCTTCTTAGTGTTGAACTGTGTAATTCTTTTGTTTCATTAGGAAATAGAGTTGACTGCGGCTGCAGAGAAGTTAGCCGAATGCCAAGAAACAATTTTTCTTCTTGGAAAGCAGTTGAAATCTCTGCGCCCCCAACCGGACTTTGGTGGATCGCCATTCAGCGATAGAAGTCATAGGGGTGAAGAGTTCAATGAGGATGAACCATCTAAACGTAGCACCAATTTGCTGGACCTAGACCGAATGGAAATGGATACTGCTGCTTCTGCAATGACACCGGTCGTCGGTGCAGAATCCCCTTGCAGCGCGTCTGACAGCGAAGGAGGAAGCTTCTTGAGATCGCCAATCAGTTCAAAACATTCAAAACACAGGCCAACAAAGTCGAGCTCGTCTTCCTCCTCATCCGCTCCAACTCCAGAGAAACATGCTAGAGGATTTAGTCGATTCTTCTCAGCGAAAGGAAAGAACAGTCATTAGGTATCATGCTAATCTCTTGCATGATAATGTGAGTCTGTTAAAGTATTTGATTCAATAAGATAAATAGATAAAAGAAATCCAAACATAGACATCTAATATTTTAGATGGGAGAGTCAGTTTTGGTAAGCTCTATGTTTTCAAAATTAGCATAAAAATGATGCTTTTCAAACGGCTCTTTTAGCTTCTGTACCTAATGCTCTGTATATTATATTCACATCTGTTCATTTTTCCTCTGTTCTTTTATGTGTTCTTCTGTTCTTAACATTGGTTTTTGATGGAATTTGGACTGGACTTTGTAATCAAATAGTGGATTAACTTGTGTGGTTTTATTTGAATTTTGGACCTCACATTTTGAAATGTAAAACCCATTTACAAAGGGTATGTTAATGTAAAGGTTGGAAATTGCTGGAAATTACGGAGAAAGTCATGAATTCAATCTATAATGACGGTCTACATACATAATTTCTTATGTATTGGTTTATGCTTGTTTAATTTTTTTTTTTTTAGTGTGAACATACTCCTAACATGCCCTCTCAAGATGATTTGGCTTATTTTGAATCAGATCTCAATTTCATTTTATTAGACCGAATACCTGTTTTGACTTAATGAACTCTGATATCATATTAAATAGTGCGGAAATCCATCTAAAAAATAATTGGTGATGAGAAGAGTACTCTACTTATTTTATAATTGCTTGTTGGACTCTTCACTTTTTTAATGTAAGACAAATGACACAAGGTAAATATCTTCAACATCATGACTTATGTTAACACTTTAATGTTGTGGGTGATGTGGTTGAAAATAGTTGAGGTGCCTGTAAATTACCTCAAATACTTACATATATCAAAAAATAAAAAAATAATAAAAATAAATAAATTGAAGGGGTAAGCAAGGCACATGACATGAGCAATTGGGCAATTGGACCATTGGCTATATATTGATGAATTGAAAAAGGGGGCTCCATCCATGTGGGGTAATTTAATCACATGGTCAATTACTGATGCAACAAAATCAATGACAGCCAAATTCCAAAAAAAAAAAAAAAAAATTGACAGCCAAAATTGTTGGTTCATAGAAGAAGTTGGACAGTGTTGTACTAAATAGTACATAATACGCTTCTTGTATCCCTAAGCATCCAGTATTTGCCTTTAAAATTATTATTAAGTCTTTGATCAATAAAAGGTGTGCTTGATTGAATTTATGATCAGCTAGTGAAGCAAGAGTGATGCAACTGTTAAGGGTGAAATCTACAACAATGCAAAAAGTTGTGGAATGAGACAAACAGAACCTGAAGGAGTCCTTGACCCAATCATATAGGTCAAGAGTGGTTGGGCCCGAGGCTCTCCCCATGGCTCAAGGAGTCTCCCCGACTCATTGTGACGAGTTGGGTGGCCTTGCTGAGCCCCCAACAGCTCGAGGGGGTCTCTAACCTGTCCAAATGTCTCGAGTAAAAGTGACCCCGAAGCCCTCACACCTTGGGGAGCCTACTTGATCTGTCATTAGTGTCATACAAGCCATGCCCAACATCCCATGAGAATATGGAGCTCAACCCAACCTTTCAATAAACAACAATATTAAGTGTGTCATTGACGAACATTAATACATACTCATGACCATTAAACTCTCTTTAGATGTTTAACATACAAACACTACACATTTACTTAATAAGGTTATTAACACGTCTTTTTAAGTTAAAATTGAACATGTTATATATACGAGAAGATACTCTAAAATGGTTAAGTTATTCGAGACATCTAATTATTTGTCCAAAGCTTTCTCTCTTTCTCTTGATTTTTGACTTAAGCATTAGAATGACTTAGCACTACGCCAGTGTTAAATTCTTGTTCTGCAAATACACTCGATTCTTAATAAATTATAAATTTGATATCGATAATCCAATTTTTGGTATTAACAGCCATATTTTTATAAGTGGATAAATAAGGTGTACCATTTACATATTATATTCAACCTTGAAAACATGTGGGAGTCATTAAATATTAAACATAAGGGAGGAAAAAAAAAGAAAAAAGAAAATCAAACATAAGGGCTGAAATCCAGCAAGGGATACCCCTACAACTCACCCAACTCCCAGACATCTCAAACTTTTCTTACTCCTACCCCTATTCTTCCCTACTTAAAAACCAAACATTTGTACTAACCTTTACACCCGACCCGACCCGACCCGACATTAATACATTAATGCAGATGTCATGTATTTAATAATGCAAAAGAAAAGGAAGAACTTTGTGAGCCAGGGCCAATTCCAAACCCATCTCTTCTCATCTTTCTCATTTCATATGAAATGACTTTGTTAATTTCTCAGAAATTGAACCCTAAAATTAATTTTGTGGTTGTATTTATAATGCTATAAATATATATATATCATTTCTTAATTAATATGGGTTTGTTTCATGTGTCTAAACTTTAATTTCTAATGTGGGATTAATCTATACATATATTTAGATAAACGTCGTTCTGTTTTTATTTTTATTCAAAAAAGAAAAGAAAAGAAAATTACTCATAAGTATTAAAAAATAATTAAATCGGTAAATCCATATAGTGACATGGCAGCTACTTGATTTGATGAATCACGAGCGTTGGTCTGTTGTTGATGATAATCCAAATTGTTTTTTTTTTAATTAGATCAAAAATATTTATTTGTACATATTCTATGTTTGTTCAGTGAACTATATATTAATAATTAAAGGATCATATACTCATAATCTTAACCACTTTGTCCTTTCTACATCGCTAAAATCTTCATTTCCCCCCTTTTCTTCTTTGGTCAAATTTATTTAATTTATTGTCTTTCTTTTTTTGCCCATCCTTCAATTTTCTTTTTAATTTTGTCTGTTCTCAAAAGGGTATGCAATTATGTAAGAGAAATGATTTGCATTAACTTCAGGATTAACACTATGATTAAGACTCTGATGGTCTTTCTTCACTCTCCTTAATTAATTATTGTCATCTCATACCTATATATAGTAATCAATTAATTCAAAGAATTTGGCATGTTTCAAATTGTTTAAATTGTTCGTTTAATTGAGACTAAGAAATTATGGGAGTAATAAACATTTACCCATGAGAAAATTAGTAGAAAAATAAATGGAATGGGAAGATATGAGAAAATAAATCATCTAGGTTTAGAATGAATAAAATAATTATAGGAACTCTTATCTATATTTGAAGCACAATAAATAGTTATGAGAAATTGTATTTGAAGTGCAAGAAATGATTATGACGAATCTTTACTGGTGTTTGTGTTCAGATACCTTAGAACTATGATGCCCCACGATTATCTAGTCGGGAGTTTCGTTGCCCGGTCAACAAACGAGGTCAAAGGCAAAGCCCCCGATGGAGGCTCCATTTTTCCAAAATCTAAATGAAATATGTAATTGATTTTATGTTTTTGTATTAGACAAAGAATGATTATGAAAAAAAGATCATTACCTATATTTAAATTACAAAAAATGATTACGTGAAAAAATTATTGGTCATAAAGAAAATGGATATTGATTATAGATGAATGAAAAATGATTAAAAGTGCAAGAGAATGAGATTATGGGAGAAATGAATAATGATTATAAAGAGAATTATTGTTGGTAGCCCGAACATGGATGAAGGAAATCATTCCTCATCTCCGCGATTTGAACCCCTTGCCCCAACACCACATGAGTGTTTTTTCTTCTTTTTTTCTATTCTATTTTTTATTCGAACCAAATTTTATGGATTATTCAAACATTTAGTATGTTAGTTGAGTCACGTTTTTTATTATTAAAATTATTTTTATATATATTCCACACGGTTTTAGAATCTTATCATTACTATTGGTTTGAAACTGGATGTCATGCATAATGCAATATATTAGTTGTCAAATTAATGCACATGAATGCTTGCTATAAATATATTTATATATATTTTTTAGGGGATATAAATATATTTATATATAAATGCACTATACAAGAATTCAACATATTTGAAATTAGAAATCTGAAAATGTGGAGATTGAATCCTGAGAACAGGGCTAAGGAAATCTTGCATGAATATGGATGTAACAGTGAAAATTTTGGAAAGGACAATGAAAGAAGGCAAAAAAAATAAAAATAAAGAAACTAAAAAAATGTTATCTCAAATTTATTAATTTTAATCTATGAATTCCATTCCATACATGGCTCAAATTTTCTCTCCATTTTAACGGCGAATCAAATGGCCTCTTTTCTTTCTTATACAAACTTCTCATTTATATTTCAAAAATAAAAATAAATAAACAAAACAAAATAAAATAAATACTTATCTTTAAAAGATGAAAAAAAGGAAAGAAAAAAAAAAGGGGAAACGTACACATTTAGCTAGCTGGAGGAGATGGCTAACAGTTATTTTCATTATTATTTTTTTTTAAAAAACAATTATTTTAATTAATTTGAAACATAGATATTAGTGTGCATTTGAAGCGATAGTTAAAGTATTATAAAGGATGAAAGAAAGGTTATTATAAAGAGGTATAGTAATATGTGTTTAACTTTAAAATAATAATAATAATAATAATAATAATAATAATAATAATAATAATAATAATAATAATAATAATAATAATAATAA
>JBBMKA010052774.1:0-18945 GCA_037833695.1 Sechiopsis laciniata
TATTTTAATGAATTTATAGTTTTTATAAACTTGTTCTTCTGAGATGTTTCAAAGAGGTTTTGTTTTAAATTTACATGACCGGACGTCGAGTACTATTTTCATGCATTTAGAGTTAAGGACCTAGGTTTAGACCCTGATTTGGGTCGGGTCCTTACACTTTTGGTTAACAGTTTGATCGTATAACCTTTATTAAATCTAGCATATAACATATTTTTGTTTTAAAAACGTTTATCAAGAAGCTTTATACCAGCTTACACTTGAACACACCGATAGTCAACCTAATTGACGTATATAAGAAACTATCATAAACACATAAAGGGGCACCCAAAGTTCGAGAGGAAAACACCAACAAAAGGAGAAAAACCAAAGTGAAGGAAGAAAAAAAATACCAAAGGAGTAAACTTTGGAGGGAGAATGGAGGTGATTTGTTCTCTCATTTCCTCCTTCTTCAATTAGACATTTGAAACTTCTCCATTGATAAAAATTAAGAGGTTCAAAAACTCAAATAATAAATATTCAACGTGACATCATCGAGTATGGATTAGGTGATGAAGATGTTGGAATTTGACTTTCCTTAAGACAATACCATGATAAGTGCATAGGAAGAGACGTATATTTTTAGATTATGAAAGAATTCAAACCTCAAGAATCAAGCTATTAGAAAAGTACCTAGACATTCTCTTTGCATTGTACATGACGAGGATTGTTGATGAGTAAATTATGGTGTGTCTATTTTCTCTCATTTCTATTTGTATTGTTATTCTTTATATATATATATATATATAAAAGATATATTTATTTATTTATTTATTTCATGTCACTACGTGATTTTTCCTTCTTTAAATTAATATTATATTTTAAGATTTTAAAAGAATTTGGCTTTAGTTCTGATGTTTAAATGAGTTTGCCTTCCCTTCAAATTAATTTCAATTTAA
Organism: Sechiopsis laciniata; assembly: GCA_037833695.1. NCBI lineage: Eukaryota > Viridiplantae > Streptophyta > Magnoliopsida > Cucurbitales > Cucurbitaceae > Sechiopsis > Sechiopsis laciniata. The sequence goes on from JBBMKA010052774.1 coordinate 936, forward strand.
AATTTATAAATATTTGACTTTTGTAGTTAATTTGGTGTTTAATTTTTAACTTGATTATGACTCTATATTCAATTTTCAATTTGAACATGTTTGTAAATTACCATTATCTTTGATATATGAATTTATTTACAACTATTAGCCTGTGGTTTTATTGTTAATTGATTCATGATTTTGATTATATAGAAATTGATTCATGAAATTTGCTTAATTATGAATAGAATTATAGAATGTTGTCTGATTGCAATTTAGCCTACATTATGTTGATTATTTTTCAATTGGTTCGTAATTTGTAGTTTAGTTACAATTGATTGAATGTTTGTAATTTGAACTTCAAAATTGTATGTTATTCTTCAATGAACTTGTGAGTTGATCGATTTTTTTTTTTTTAAATGCACATTTGATTTTTTTTTATTCATTTTTGAAATCTGGTTTTTTCATTTAAATAATTAATTAATTTTAAATACAAATTGACTATAATAATATTTTGGTGAACAATTTTGTCTAGACTAGAGTTTTTAAGTATCTGTAGGGAACACCCCTACCTTGAAATTCATCGAGATTGAAGTAGTCTATTTGTATTTGATTTCGTTAAATTAGTTTTTGAAGTTCACTCAATTTGTACTTCTGTTTTTGGACTAATAATAGTGTTTTTTTTTTTTTTGGGTTTTAATGAAATTTCAAAAATACATGAAACTCTCTCAAAGTTATTTGATTTTGAAACAAACTTTTGTTGTAGAATTTTGTAGTGTTTTTTTCTTGGCGATAATGTCGAAAATTTCCTATGATATAAAATCAATAACAAATCATTAGAAACCATTATTTTATATGTTCTTTGAGTGAATAACTTATTTTGAAACTCAAAGTAATTCAAAGATTTTTCTAATGGTTTTGAGCCATTTATAACTATTAATTCATATTGTGTTATGAATGTGAATTGATATCATTCGTACATTTTAAAATAAATTTATACAAATAATTTACATTTTTTTATTTGGTTTTAAAATTTGAAGTTTTGATGAAAATATTTTATTTAAGAAATATTTTATTTTGAAGGCCGAGTAATATGCTTTCGTGGGATTTGACCCTCGTGTAGATATACAAAAATTTTCATACTTCTTTTCCAAAAATAAAAGGGAAAAGTATTTTTTTAGTCCCTACTTTTGTCTGTATAATTTGATTGGCTTTGAATTTAATTAAAAACAATTTAATTAATTAGCCTAATTCAATTAAAATGTATATAATTAAAAGACTCATTAATTAATTAAGGATTAGTTGGGTTTGTTATCTAAACATATCATGAGATTTAATTGGGTGTAGTCAATTACATTAAATCCATGTGAATCCCTATTTTAAAATCTATATATATGACATTATGAATTAGAGTTAAACAAGCCTTTTGTGAGGCTCTGGTTGAATTTACTAATTGGGTTTGCTTTTAGTAAATTGGAGAGGAAGAACTAATAAGTGAGGTTGTGTGAGAAAAATAGGAGGGAAGGGCATTGTTGGAATAGAAATAGTGAAGTGAGAAAAAGGAGAAAGATTCTCTCCCCACCAAATTTGGATCACAGAAGCATGAACTCCATTGTGGTTCTCTTTGTTCATCATACAAAAAGGTAGACACTGCCCAAGAAGGGCAGCCTTTGTCTTTGTCGGCCGTCGGCGAGTAGCTCTGACGAGTAGGACTGCCATCATCTGCATTAGCCCGCTGTCGCCGTCATTTGTGTGGCTTTGCACCTTTTGATTTTCAGATTTGAAGTAAGAAGATGGGTTGATTCTTGGTGTCTCATTTAGGGTGTCTGATTGTCAAGATCTTTGGACTTCATGATTTGCAAGTAAGGTTGTGTTCAAACTTTTATCCTTGCTTATGTAATTAGATTTTTCTTATGTTTAGATCTCTTAGTTTAGTTGAATAGCCACTTTTGTAATATTTTGCATAGCCACTCTAAATTCTTGTGTCGTTCTCCCTATTGTATAACTTGTACTTTGTCAATTCAAATCTTTATTAGTTGCTGGAAAATTAATAAAGAATGTGTAAATTTGATTTATAAGTTGCTTTTTGAAGTAAAGAACTATATATACTTAGAGTAGGTCCGAGACGATTTTATAACAGTTTGGTATTAGTGCTAGCTGTAGTTTTTACTATATTTTGAGGATGTTTTTTTTTTAAGAAAAAATGTTAAGATAAAAATTTTGCATGTTTAGAGAACCTTTTGGAATAAATGTTCTTATGCAAAATTCTTTTAAGTATTCTTGAATAAAGTTTTTTAAGTATCTCATTTTGTATTATGTAGTTGTTAAAATCTTTATTTTTATATTAATAAAAAATTCTTTAGAATACTTGGATACTTAGATTTTTTTAATACTTGAAATATTTTTCTTGGTAAAGTACATCTTTATCGGGTTCTTGTTTATTTTTTAGGATACTTTTTAGATCTAGGTGGATCGTCTTGATAGATTCGATCTTTTAGCAAGATAGAGGAGAAGATTTGTTATGGGACAAATGGAGGCAATCAATCAAATGCATGGTGTTGATTAAGATTTAATCTCAAGTTTAGTTTTTTAAATAGGTAATGAAAGCATGAAAAAAATCTAGATGAATTAAATGAGTTAATCTCCATAATGAAAAATTTAGATGTCTTTTTTATGAAAACCATGACATAGTGTTTGTTAATGTTTTTTGTATGCATGTAACATTGTTAAACTTGTCATGAAAGTTGGTAGGATTAGTTTAACTTTTGAAGTTGTGTTTGCCGCCATAAAAATATATGACCAGATTTTTAAAAAGAAAAGTTTAAAAGACTAGTTTAGAGTCTTTGGTTATTAGAGAGAGATCCAATAAGGATTGTAACAACATAAATAAACATAAGGGTTAAAATCATGGTAGGTTTATGTGTAGGGGAGCTAGTAATGTGAAATGCTACTATTGTCATAAAGTAAGTCTTGGTTAGAGTTTTATTGTTCAATCTTAAAATCAATTTTGAGAGAAGGAAAATGACAAGAATGTGAGTTAAGGGATATTAAAGAGTGCAATGTACTACTCTCGGTTAGTTCAACTTGAGAGGATGTCTTGAATTGTGTATTCAACATGTTCTTTCCATGTGTCACCTAATAGGAGATTGACTTGTAAAACTTCTGAAACCGAAATGGGTGGGGGCTGAGTCATATTAAGTGTTGGCCAACTTTGTAAGGTAGATGTCGAGGGAGCAATTTAGGCTTAATGTTCATGATGAGAGAATTGTGCTTCTAAATGAGGTTAGACGTCAATCTGTTGTTAAAAGGTTTATATCTTGTAATGTGCTTGATCAACTAGTTTCACCATTGGTATAAAGATGGGTGAATTGGGTATTATGAAGGGGCAATAGAGTAGTATTTGAAAGATTTCCTTAATAATACGTTTTACTTTCTTGAAAGTTCTTTTGGTGTATGCATGAGTATCCTAGGTAAAGAAATTGACTTGTATAAATTTACTTTGTGGCATAGAGTTTTAGATCATTCTATTGAGCTATGGATAAATAACTTGCAATAATTTTTTCTAAATGTAAAAAGTATTGGCGTTGATGTTGTAGAACATTGTTTCTATGTGTACAGTAGAAAAATGGGATTTAGGTGAGGTTTTCAATTTCTTGTGCATGAAATAGAATGTATAATTTTCTATTTCGTGGAATCATTCTAATATGTTTGCTATTGATGAAGTTATTTGGTTTGTGTTTGTGATTGATGGATAGACAAGAAAAGGTTGTTTTTATCTTGTGAAAATAAATATTATTCTTTTGGTATAATTGTTAGGTGAATCAATCATGTATGAACACTTTGTAACTTATGGGTAAAGTCAATTAGAATGGAATCTAGAATTTTGGGTGGTAGAGTTGGTATTATGGATAGGAGTAGGATACTTGAGGTTGTCACATATTTAAATGCACTTTGTGAGTTGTAGCATTTTTTGTAGTTTTCTGATTCCTATCGTATATGATTGTGTTTGCTAAGAAATGTGACTTTTCTTAGGATACCTTTGTTTATTTTGTAAAGACTTTGAATTATGATTAATCCAAATGTTTCAATCATTTTTTTATTAGAGTTGCTTCATGTTTGAACCTAGTTTAAGTTTTAAAGAGGGAAAAAGTAAATCACCACAATCTAACCCATCATTCTAAATTTAAGAGAATTTTATATTTGTTGCCGCGTTCCACTAGCTAGAAACTTGTTTTGAAGAGATGGTAACTTAGTGGAGGTAGATGGTCTTGATCATCTTGTGTGTTGGGTTGTTTTAAATTGGTAGTGACTTTTATGTTGTTTTTCCTTTATATTTTTGAAATGCATCTCTATTTTAGTTTACTTATCTATGGTTGATTTCTTTGACTTAATTTTAAAGATATGAATGTCAATATTTCATTAAAGGTTTGCATTATCTGTTTGTCGCTGCTGCCATTTGTGTGGCTTTGCACTGTTCGATTTTTAGATATGAGGTAAGAAGAGGGGTTGATTCTTGGTTTATCATTTGGGGTTTCTCATTGTCAAGATCTTTGGAGTTCAAGACTTGCAAGAAGATGTGATTCTTGTTTAGGAGAAGCAAAATCACCAAGGTTCCTTCTAATTCCAACAAGGTTGTGTTCAACCCTTCTCCTATCTTACTATTCTTTGGGATTGAATTGTTGTAAGGATTGAATCGTTGTTACTGATTTCTAATAATATTGTCTCACCCACGTCGAAGTTTAGGCAAAGCGGAGTAGGGCTTACACACCTAACCACTCTAAATTTTTGTGTTGTTCTCTCTATCGTATAATTTTTATTTTGTAAATTCAAATCTTTATTAGTTGTTGGACAATTAATAAAGAATGTGAAAAATTGATGTAAACTTGATTTAGAAGTTGATCTTTAAGTAAAGAACCATATATGCTTAGAGTAGGTCTGAGACGATTTTATAACAAACACATTTCTAATATTTCACCTCCTAAACATTAAATTAAAAATAAATGTGTGAGATTCATCACTGAGTTGGAACCTGGCGTAGACGTCTTTCTTTTACGGAATTGATAAATTTCCTTGGCGTAGTCCAAAATCTATGAATTCCCATTTCGCTAGAAATTTCCTTCTATTTTTAAAAAATTCTTAGGTTTGTGGATTGTGAATAAGCTTCAAAATTTTCTTTTCTTAAATTATATTATTATTTTTTTTAAAAATCATTTTAAAAAATGTTTTCAAATCTGGGTTTTCCATTCAATTCCATGAACTATTACCATTCCAAACTAGTTTGTAAGTTTATGCAACCACCTATAAATACCATCTCCTTCCTCCATTCCTTTTGTAGATTCAAATCAAAATTCAATTCAAAATTCTAGCAATTTCAGTTCAGAATAATAATCGATTTGGGTTGGAAAGAAAACATGGGCTCTAATAAGACCACAAAATCCTCGAAGTTGATCACCACCAACAACAACATCAAGCTCAATTTAATACTTCCAGCTTCGTTTCGTTAAAATCTAACACTTTTTTTTTAATTTAATGTTTAGTAGATGAAAAGTCGTCATATATATATATATATATCTAAAAATGTGAAAAAATTAGAAATGTGACTTTTGAATTTTCATTGTAATTGTTTTTTAGAAATTAAATCCAGGTAAGCATCATAATAACAAATGATCAATTTATTTAGTTTTAAAATTAACTTAATTACCATCCTAGTCAGCATTCAATTATCTCAATGACTAAAATTGAGTATTATTGAAATGTTAAGGGTAAACGTCCTTGATTTTGAAACATAGGGACCTATGTCGAAGTTGAGATTTTTTTAGTTCATGGGGCAAAAATTTTCTATAAATAAAGGAAATTTTCAATATAAAATTAAATTGATTGGTATAATCCTACACATCATATCGACACTTACTTTATTTTTAAAGTTAAGGTAAGATCAAATGTGAGACATTTATTTTCATAAAACTAACATTTTTTGTGTTAAATAAAAGATGATTTCATGATAAAACATAATTGGGAAATAAGATAAAATGTGGTAACCATTTTTTAAACGGATGTTATATGGTGTTAATACCTTCCCTACACTCCCGAACCTAATCTGGTTATGCAAACCATTTTCTTTATCTTTTAACTAGGTGACAAATCACACCTTTAGAATGTTTGATGACGACTCCAAAACTCTTTTAATTAAAGGAAGTCCTTGAAAGAGGATGTCGGCTGCTCCGCGTCTGTGGCTTTGCACAAAGTTACTTTAAGTAAGTTTAATTTTATGTGGCACATTAAATTTTTTGGTTTAAATATGATATTCTTATTATGGATGGTATAGTTTTAGTGGTAATGTCGGTCTTTGTAGTATATTTGATGTACCATGCAAGTCACACCATTCTTCTAGTGCTAAATTTTGGATTGTATTTGGAACTTCATTCATATTTTTGGTCATAATAACTTTTTCAATTTGGTGTTGAAAAAAGTGGAATCCTGATAAGTCATTTAAAAAATAATTACACATTACTATGATCATAGTTGCGATAATAAATCCTTTATATGCCAATTTTAATGAGATGGCAATGTACAAATAGTAGATTTCACACCAAAATATACTTTTCAAAAAATTGTTGTTAGATAACATGAATTTTAGTAATGAGCATTTCTCTAATTGACCCTTAACTTTTTTTCTTTTTTTTTCTTTTTTACCTTTTCTCCGTGTTATTTCCATTTTTACTCACTTTCTCACATTTTTGTTGTTGTTTCTATTTTTGACTTTTTATTTAAATAAATTATCATTTGTTGAGATTTTCACAGGACTTTCTTTCATTGAATTTTTCAAATGAACTAAGTTTTGTTTGGTAAGTCATATTTTACAAATATCTATAAATAGCATTGTTTTTCAAATCATTTATAATAAATTTGGTTATATTAAATTCAAAATTAATTAATAAAATATCATGTCTACCAATGAGCAATATATTATTTTAACTAAAAAAACATTTTTTTTAAACCATGTCTACCAAAAGAAATGTATATTAATAAGCTATTTAGTTGACAAAAATCAAACTTTTTCTTTTGGAAAATTATCTTTTTGGTTAGTAAGTTTGAGATATAGTTTCAATTTAGTCCTTAAATTTCAAAATTGAACATTTTTACCCAAAACATTTTAAGAATGTTCACTTTTAGTCTTGATGCAAAGATTTATTGAGATATATTTGTATTTAAGTTACATTAAATATATTATAATACATGTGTTACGATCTTCCTACTAGAATGTTTTAAAATGATCATTTGTTTAGATTTTATAGTTAGATATTGTAATTGTTATAATATTTATATTTGTGTACCCTATTATAAAGGGCACCTTGTGTATTATTTATTCATTAAAATACAGAAATCATTTCAAACTCTTTTAATTATTATCTTAGTATTAGAGCTCTCTCATAGCCATCGTCAATTTCTTAGAAAATATCACAATAACTGGCGTAAACCATAGGTTTAGCACTACTCCCTTAAACCAACTTTTAAACTAGATAACCAACAATAAAATTTATGGATAAAATTTCCTATTATGGAAAAACATAGTCATGCCTATTCTGAAGCCCATTTAACTAAGGAAGATATGTGACCTTCAAAAAATATCCAGCCCCCTCAATGGAACTTAGACAGATTAAAAAGTATCGAAGTGAGGTTAGGACTTTCGGATAATTACGCTGCAACTGTAAGGTGTATTTGATGAGAAGCAAACTATTGATTTACTCTAACACAGGCTCTCTCGAGCTTTGACATTTAAATGACAACTAAGCCAACATCATTAATAAAAACCTTCTCTCTAAGAGTTCTTTAAATTACAAATAAATCTTAATAAACTTAGAGTATGACATGCAAGTTCACTCTATTTATTTTCTCTTGAAAGAGAATCAGAGTCAATACAAATGGTTAGCTAGACGAAATGTATTTTAGGTTAACACATCATGAATTTACTATACATCATCTCCCTACCTCTTCGCTACAACGAACAACTTTACTTGCCTCGTTTCCCTCCGACGATAGACTTATCTACTCATACCGTAAAGAAAACTTAAAACAACAATAGAAATAACATTCATCTTCATTAAATCGCTTAAAATGCATAAGGTTCACTACAATAAAGCAATAAAAGCTAGAGTTAAGAAAGGCCTGATCTAAATCACTAAAGTAGCAACTCTAAGTAGTTCCAACGATAAAACTCAATCCTACACTGCGTTGGAAGTAAATGAGAAGAAAAATCACAACGAACGGCACAAAGCTTGGGGAAAAATGCTTTGTCATAGCTAAGTCTAAAAACAAAGAAACTCAACTAAGGTTGATCGAAAAACTGAATAAAACTTAAACGGGGAAATTGATCTCTCGATCGCAACTCTCTTTTTCAAATGGAGGAGGTTCGCTATTTATAGAGCTCCCGACAAATTCTGCAACTTTCTGCTCCATGATCCTCTGCTCTATTCTAACATTCCCAGCTCCACAACCCACGTTGCTTACTCGTGTTAGAGCGATTATGAAGCGACGACTAGGATTAAATGGTTTTGGCTTGGATCTTTGACACGCGTCCTTTACTTTAGATATTTTCCAAGCGTCGACCTTCATGGGAAGTGCCTCAAGTGAGACTCCCACCCCCAACTTCATTTTGCTCCACAAGAATGTTGCATCAAACTAGAAATATTAGGTCTTTTAAAAATGCAACTTAAAATTAACACAATCATGCACGTTTGATACAACAAACCTCTATAATAATATCCTAATCATAAAGCTAAAGAATATTTCACTTGACCTTAAACATGATATTATAGCGACATTAATTATACGTAGATTCTTGATTAAATGCAGTGAAGTTCAAGCGAAAATATATTATCCTAATCTATTTAACTCTCAATTATTGAGAGTTATCAGTCCCACCATAAACTCGAATCCTCTCGGGCAAATTGAGAGGCAGATACCCTTTGTTCAAGTCACAAAACCAGCTAGTAAGTGTACATACATCTACTTTCCTAAAATAGAAATAAGTGAATTTCATCTTGTGAAATTTACTTTCCCATCTATCCTGCTACGACAATCCCCAATGAGGTAGCTTATTGAGTCAATGCGGTCTAGGTGAAGTAATGTTCTCATATTATAACAAAGCAACGTATTGAGATCTTTTATTTCGTGGTCCAATCTTATGCTTTTTTTTTTTTTTTTTTTTTGCATAGGTTACCTCCATCTGTATGTCTCCATATGAGTGACAAAGATAATTCTCTTGCTCTCAAAGCACAGTCGGCCATATCAACAATGTCACATGATAACCATTATGAAATGATCCTGTGGTCAAAGAAGGTTTTGAGGTGCTAAAGGTGATGGGTTCAATCCATGGTGGTCACCAGTTTCTTTGACATCCAAATGTTGTAGTGTCACACGGCATGAAATACAAAACCTTTATTGATTTAAAAGTTGAAACAATCATATTTAAATATATTTTTTTTGTAACCACCTTAACAAAAATCCTTAGATTTGAAAGTAAAAAAATATCAATGGAGAATCTTTTGACCAAACTGATTCAAGTTTTAAATTAATGTTTTCAAAAATAAAAAATAAGTGATGTTACTTTTTAAGAAATTAAAATTTTGAAAACGATATTGTACATCATCACATATATACCAAAATAATAATAATAATAATAATAATAATAATAATAATTAGCCATGAAAAAATGTCATGGCATAAACCTATGATAGAAAAGAAAAAAAAACGAATGTGGAGTACACACCGGACACATTTCTTCTTTCTATTTATTATTTTTAGAAACAGACTTGTTTGATAAACGTTCTTGTTTCTTGTTTTCAAAAAAAAAAAAAAAAAAAAAAAAAAGACATTTCACAAATTAAGTGGAAAAATGAAAAATTACTCAAACTTGTTTCTTGTGTTTTTTTTTTTCTTTTTTCTGGCACTTCTTATTTTTTATAATTAATTTATTTACATGGTTAGGTTCGAATTATAATTTGAGATTTTTTTTTTTTAATGATATTTATATTTATATGTTTTAATTTTGAATTCTTTTTATTTTGTATATTTATTTACGGTTTAATTTGGGATTTTCTTTTTTTTTCAATATTTATATCTATATTTTTTAATTTTGTATGTTTATTTACGGTTTAATTCAGGTTTTTTCAATATTTATATATATTTTTTAATTTTGTATGTTACTGTTTTAATTTTTAGTATTTTAATTTTGCTGTTTTTTATTGTGTGAATTTTGATACATTTTGCCATTTTTTTATTTATAAGTTATTGATTGATTTTAAAATTTTGTAATATGCCTTATTTTTATTATTTCGATTTTTTTTTTTGAAAAATTATTATTTAGTTTCTAATAAATTTGGAATTTAAAAGTTTTTGCATGGTTAAAAAGTAGTTAAAAAAAAAAAAAAAAAAACATCTGACACTACCTTATTATTTCGATTTTTGCATGACAAATGAATTGTGTGAGAGGTATTATATAAAATTTGTTGTTAATTTCACATTCTATAACTTTTTTAATATTTTAATACATATTATATTTTTTAAGAAACAAAAAATAATTTATAAAAAACATAATTAACAAAAAATATTTATCAAATATGTTTGTTTATAAAATAATTATCAAAAGTTAAAAATTTAAGGGAAAAAAGCAAGAAATAGTCATCAAACAAGATTTGCTTCTACTTCTTTATTTTCTTAGAAACAAGAAACAAAATAGTTATCAAATCCATTTCCCACATTTTTCTTTTGTATTCTTTATTTTCTTCTTTCTTGTATAGACATCGAGCTTCTCAATCGTATCAACCAAAATAGATCTTATTTTTATCACATTTCCTATAGTAACATTAGTTTAACAAAACAATTTAGATTATTAGATTACAAAAGTGAAAATCTAGAAAAGTACAGCTGACGATTCTAAGAACACTCACAGAACTTCTAACTCGATTATTGTTGAGAGTGAGGCTAGAATATTATCATGGGTGTGTTTTCGCTCAATTTTCTCAAAATACATATAATTGGATGCATTAGTGTGAAGCAACTAATTTTATTTCAACCATGTTTAAAATCAAACTTTCCTAACTATTTACCACAAAAATGAAGTGGTTCAATTCAAACAATAACTTACATACTTCTTAGATAACGAAGTAGAGATATATTCGGCAAGAATCTCAACAAATCTTGGTTGTCAGGACTCTTGAACTTATAAAATAGAAGTTTAACAAAATTATAAGCCATGATATCATCTTTAGAAGAAACAATATGATAAGAAATATATACTACATCAATGGTCCAATTATTTTTTACTTTATCGTATTGACAATCAACTCCATTCTAGGAGTATTGTTGAAGAATACATGAGTCACTATTCCACCCATGACATAAATGATTGTTAATGTCTTCTTCAAGCTCTACAAAGTCCTAGCTACAATGATATGACTAAATCAATTAAAACTAGGTCTCTAGAATTTAAATAGTGAAATAAATAAGATCAACATTCATTTACAACCTATCTTTTTAGTGAATGTGTTTACTTTAGGTGAAGGAATTTCAAACACTTCAATGATACTAATTATTGCATGACTACCTTCTCTAGGCTGAGAAGTGATCATAAGTTGCCTTCTATGAATATCAACAGATGTATTGAGGATAATGGCAGTACATGGACCATCAATAAGCTTCAAATGTCCACATTAATAATTTTAGGAACATTATTTACTAGCATGTCAAAAACAATTTGTCCAACTATGATTAAGCCATTAATTTTATCAAAATGAAACCAAATTGTATCAGTGCTATAAACTGGTAAAGAACTTCTTGATAAAAGTTTGGTGAAACAAAAGTATGTTTTATCCTGGTTTTAGTGAAGATGATATTATCATCCTGTTGACCAAAAGTTTTAATGGGTCTTCAAAATCTATTCTCACCCAAATAGCATCCATCATAATTTGTCTCAAACATGGGAGTCGTTTGGGTGAGAATAAATTTTGGAGACTCGTTAAAACTTTTGGTAACGGTCTGATCGTATAACCTTTCATTAAAACCAGCATAGAACTATTTTTGTTTTGAAAACGTTTATCAAAAAGCTTTATACCAGCTTACACTTGAATGATTCCCACACCAATTGACTTCGATCATAATCATCGATGTTGAGAATTATGAGTTCTCTAAGCACATGCTGAAGCATGTGGGATTGGGATCATGTAACACATGCTAAAGATTGCTAATGTAAACATACATAAGAACACAAATAAACACTTATAAATTTAACGCCTCTAAATAAATTAACGTTTCTTTATCACCTTGGCCAACGAACTTATTTAATCTTCATGGGTAGACTCCAAAATATATTTCGAGTTATATCTCGAACAAAGATCGTCACCAGGTAGGAGGCTACTATGGAGCTTCAAAGGGAGAGAGTTTGAGGAGAATTTTTTTCACCCAAAAAGTTGCTTGCAACAAAAGTTATGAAAAGATCTAAAACTAAGTGTAGGTTTAGGGTCACCCCAATGTATTTATAGAATTCAAAATCCAATCATTTTCATAAATGATATATTCTTTTTATTGAGTAGACTTTTTAAAATTATATTTATATAAATGAAACTTTTTCCATAGATTAAATATTTAAATAACACTTATTAAAATGTATACTTTTAATCCCAACCATAGATTAAATATTTAAATAACACTTATTAAAATGTATACTTTTAATCCCAACAAAAAAATCAATTATTTAATTTTCATTTAAATAGCAGAACTTTATTTTAATATTTATCTCATAAATATTAAATATTGAATATGTATGTATGTATCTATATATATTAATAATTCTTAGTCCTTTGTATCCATACATTACATCAATCTCTCAATATTTGATATATCCAATATACCAAATAAAAAATTTGAACTCTTTCAAATTAACGACTCTAAGAAAATCAATCTATATTGTTATTCTGAGCTCGCAAGGGAACCTAATGGACTTATATGATATAAGCTACAACAACATGCGATTATATTAATCAACCTCTTAATCCACATTCATTAACTACATGATATTCTACTAAAGATCCACAGTTGAACCTCTTATGCACTATAAGACCAGTTATGTCCACGAATGTAATGAATGATGTGCGAATTGATCATTCAAGAGTGGTATGTAGATACAACTAGGTCAAATGTTAGATATATCTCTATATTACATCTTCTCCTTACATACCCATTGATTTTCCATGAAAGTGATTTATGGTCCCTGTTGGAAGTACGAGGTCACGTAAAACTACGCCGCAGAATCGCTCTAGTGAAATAATATCGAAATGAAATTAATATGCGTACCTAGACCTTAAGAATGTGCAAGTACACACAGTCCTTGTTATATCAAGTTTTAATTAAAGTACATATCATCTCCATAGGGATTTGTATTCTTTTAAAGTCTGAGTTAAGGTAAGAGTTGATTAGTGGGAAAAAAGTTGAATTCAACTAACTCTACGTTCGTGGAAAAATAAATGATTAAGGGGATAATTAAAGCAAGGAATCTAGATGGAACTTAAACAGATTAAAAGGTATCGAAGTAAGGTTATGACTTTTGGATAATTACGCTGAACGATAAGGTGTATTTGATGAGAAGCAAACTATTGATTTACTCTAACACAGGCTCTCTCGAGCTCTAACATTTAAATGACAACTGAGCCAACAACATCAATAAAAATCTTATAAGAGTTCTTTAAATTTCAAATAAATCTTAATAAACTTAGTGTATGACATGCAAGTTCACTCTATTTCTTTTCTCTTGAAACCGAATCAGGGTCAATACAAATGGTTAGCTAGACAAAATGTATTTTTGGTTAACACATCATGCATTTACTATTCATCATCTCCCTAGCTCTTAGTTACAATGAACAACGTTAATCGCCTTGTTTCCCTCCGACGACAGACCTAGCTACTCATACCATAAAGAAAACTTAAAACAACAATAGAAATAACATTCATCTTCATTAAATCGCTTAAAATGCATAAGGTTCACTACAATAAAGCAATAAAAGCTAGAGTTAAGAAAGGCCTGATCGAAATCACTGAAGCAGCAACTCTAAGCAGTTCCAACAGTAAAACTCACTTCTACACTGCGTTGAAAGTAAATGAGAAGAAAAATAACAACAAATGGCACAAAGGTCGGGGAAAAACGCTTCGGCATAGTTAAGTCTAAAAACAAAGAAAACTAAACTAAGGTTGATCAAAAAAACTGAATAAAACTTAAACGGGAAATTGATCTCTCCATCGCAACTCTATTTTTCAAATGTAGGAGGTTCGCTATTTATAGAGCTCTCGTCAACTTCTGCAACTTTCTGCTCCATGATCCTCTGCTCCACTCTAACATTCTCAGCTCCACAACCCACATCGTTTACTCGTGTTAGAGCGATTATGATGCGAAGACTAGGATTAAATGGATTAAGAAAAGCAACTGTTTTTCAATTTCAACTAGTTGGGCGACATGTGACTTACCTAACGTCTTTATCCCCGACATGATTACAACTGTTTGATTTCCAAGGAGCCTAACTTGGCTCTGATACCACTTGTCAAGATCTAACTTCGTTGGCCTTAGAGAAGCGATAGTATAACACGAGCTCTAATTCACCGAGCAAGTCAGCCAAATGAAAATGCAAAGCGGGAGGCACAACTTTGCCCAACCTCCATCTCGAGTCTCGAGAAAAGGTTTTCAAAAAAGGGAGAAAGAAGGTTTTAGAAATGCTTTTGTCTTTGAAAGGTTATATGACAATGCAATAATGACCACTTTAACTATATTGCATCCTTCATATAAATTGGTAGGAAGTAAGTTTCAAGAAGTCATACCCCCTATAGTACATTCTGGGCACTTTTTGATATGTCGGGCTTGCATATCAAAATGGCGAAGAGACATATGCTTCGAAAAATATAAAGAAATAGCAAAAACATGGAATTAAATTCTAGCCTATGAAAAATGAAAATAATGATAACATGAAAATTAAATTCTAGCCTATGAAAGCATGGTAAAAGGGTTCAGAATAGGCACGTGACTATGGGCAACAGGCCCTGGACAAGCGTGACCGTGACACTGGGCTTCATATTATCAGTAGATTGAAGAAGAATAAAGAGTTATAGGGTTTTGAAGCTCTCTAAATATTTTTTTTTTCTTTTCCTTTTCTTCTTGAATTCCTCGAATGAAAAGAAAATAGATGATCATAGAACCTTTCAAGCTTGAGAGAAGCTCAACAATTTTGACGACTTATTTTACAAACATTTGCACACCATTTGATCCTAGGGTGGTCTTTGTAAGGGAAATTGGAATGTCATTTATTTTTTTTTTTAATTCCTCAAACTTTTGGACGAAGTGTTGTGTAATGTGATTTTATAAGTAAAATGATAAACTTATAATTTAAATTCAATATAATTTGATAAAAGATATTGCAATTTAAATGTTTATAAAAAAAATATTAAAATTGGTTAAAGGGAGTTATTTACTCCTTGATTTAAGGGGGAAAAATTGGCTTATTTAAAACTGAATATAATTACTTTAGTATTATTAATTAATAAAATTGAGTGTAGGGAATTTTTGGAATATTTTAATTATCCCTCCTCACAGATGAGTGATTATAATTGAATTTGGAATGAAGAAGATGTTTGAACGTGAAATTGTAGAGTGATTAAAAATGAGGAATTATTTTAGGTGATTAGAAATTTGAGTTTTCGTAGTAGCTCGTTTGGATGTGATTATTTGTAGAGAGGTGGCAGTTAATATCTCGATTGGATGATGGTTTTTGTAGAGGGTTATAGACAATAGCTCGTTTGAATGTGGTTAAGAATAAGTACATATTTTGAAGGGTTGGAAATGAGTGAAATAAGAGTAACCACGTCCGTCCCTAGGCCAGGCACTAGAGACATCAAAGGTAATGTTAAAGGTGAGTTTCAAACCTGAGACCTCGAGGGGAGCATACCTTCAAAACTCAACAAGTCATCAACCAACGGCGCCACTCCTTGGGGACATTTTAGATGACAGGTTATTATAACATATGTTATGATAAATTGTGTTTAGGGTGCATGTTATTATAAGAGGGGTTTACTCCGAGTCTGACCCTACATATAGAACATTACTACTCTCAATTTATATGAGCATCAAATACAGATTTTTAAGATTGTACTTGTGACCGTGGAGTTAAATGAATTACCACCCATCAAGATAATCAACCCGCCACTAACCCATTCGATTGATATTTAATTGGATTTATTTGTAAATGATGTGACAATTTACGATTGGTCAAAATTTCTCAATCAACACTTCCTATATTAGTGCAGTTAACTACTAAAAAAATATGTATATTTTTATATTTATAACTTAAGAATCTAATATAAAAAATGAAAATTTAGTTTAACAGTAAATTTCATTTTCAAAACCACACATTTCTTATGTTCTTGGCTATTGTGCACCATGTGGGAAGTTATAGAAAATAAAAAATGTGTTTTTTTATTGGGTTTCATTTTTCATTTGGCTTTGGTGGCCATTCGTAGGAGAAGAAGTAAATCCATTTCTGTTTTGAATTAAATTGTTAGTTTAGGAAGGGTTGTGAGGGTTTTTTCTTGCATCCTATAAATTATATGCAATTATAGAAATTTGTTTTTATAGCCGTCCCTAATTACACTAGGCCCTCAAACTCAGCCCCCTATTTTTCATCTTCGGTCTCCATCGTTGGCGGCAAGTTTCCGACGTGTTCCCAGCCAAACCCTCCATCGACACCATTCAACGATTGGTCCGGAGAAGCGTTTTTCGAACAGCTCCACCATTCTCCCTAAATTCTAGTGAAAGAGCTCAAAACCTCCCATTTTTTAAAGCTTAGATCTGCGACGGAGGGCCATTTTTTTCACCTCATGCGCCACATATTTGAGTTCACGGAGTCGAGATGCATATGTTGGTGTAGGCGGTGTCTTCGCCGCTGCCGGAGCTCCGACGAGCTCTTTTTTGGTAGGTTGCTCTCCCGTCGCCTCGATTACAGTGTGTTGCTCATTTGTATCGGTTTGAAGTTGTTTTCTCGCTTTCTAAAATGTATGTTGTTTTATTGTTGTTTTTTAAATGACTTTTTTAGTAGAAATCAAACCTGGTGTTTTGGTCGAGTCGTCGGGAAGGTAAGGGGTTCTACCATGAACTTGGCAGTAGCATGATTAGGAGTTTACTCGCTAATGTATGATATATATTGCATGTATAGTTGTTTCGTATAGGTGATGAATGCTTGAAATGTATGTTTAGAGACCCGTTATGGGATTGATTATTGATGTTTAGAGCCCCCTTTAGTGATAATGCGAATTATAGTGCAAAATTGCTAGACCTATACTCTAAATTAAACCAAATGATAGATCTAATCCAAATCCAAGATCAAACAAAACTAATAGAGATGAAATCAAACCAAAAGTAAAAGAGGATAAGAAACTAACACATTGGGTAAAGTGGTTTGGACTAGCCTACTCCACCGTTCAGAATGTGAAACGATACTCACTCATAATTGCCATTGAAATGGTTTCAAGAGCTCTCAAATTTGGTGATTAGGGTTTCTCTCGAAAGTTGAAGGAGACCCAAATGATGTTTTACATAATAGCACAATCTCACACCCTACAAATGGTTAATTAACTTAACCCCAATACTAACCCAAGTTTACTAAACTCACCAAATGGGTTAATACAAAATGATGTGTAATTCACCAAATAACATGAATATTCTCTTGAACCTGCGTGATGTTTGATGTAAATTATCCTGGTTGATATATCTCGGCTATTAGGCCCATGTTTGATTGTTGATCTAGATTAGAGCTCATGTGGTCTGATGGTAGACGGTGTTAATTAGCTCTTGTGAATGTGATTCTATATTGTAAATTTGTCATGCTCGTTGTTTCTTTATATATATATATATATATACATATATCTTGTGTGATTTACTTCTACCATGCTTGTTTTTCTGCTGTTTGGAGTATGTGAGTTGAGATGGCTAGCTAGGGGCTTGCCGGAG
>JBBMKA010052814.1:0-18936 GCA_037833695.1 Sechiopsis laciniata
AACCAACAGACCTAACAAATAACAAGCACAAATTAAATACTGCTATCTAACAGCTCAGAAGCTGAAACGACTAAACACAGCAAGGCTCGGGAAAGAGTTACTAAAAAATTGAGAGAAACTAGCTCGATAACGAGGCCTCGGTGAAGGCGAGCTCTCGGCAAGGCTTGCGACTAAGCGACAGACAGCTGGGCGAAGTGCAATGCTCGGTGAGGCGGATGAGGAACCGCAAGTCAACGTGGACGAAGGGCTCGCTAAGGCGAAACTCCGAAGACGAATGCAGCACAGTGGATTAACTCAGACAAGCGGACGAGTGAGGTCTCCGCGTTGTGCGTTCACGGACTCAACTGAAAAACGAACAGGGCGACAGATCTTGATATCAAGCCACGGGAAAACTAACAGAGAGCGAAAAGAGCTCGGTGAACGTACCTGAAGTGAACAAGCTGGCTAGCGATCGTGGATGAAGGGGATCTGATGAGCTGCGAGGTGGGAAGCTCGATCTGGGCGAGGCGAAGCTGCGACGTGACTGGATGTGTGCAGTTTGGAGAGAACGGCGACAATGAGCTGCGACGAAGGAAGAGGTCGCCTAGGATGGCCATCTCGGCTGCTGGTGCTCGGGCGAAGGTGACAAGGGATTGGTGAGCGTCTGGTGCGCGGCGAAGAGGGCGAACAAGGCTGTTGCTTAGGAGATGGGTCTCGGCAGAAATGTGTTCTCGACAAAGTGGGAGAAAAAAGAATGAGGAAGAAGAAACGTGAATTTAGAGATGCGGCTAGGTATTTAAAGTGTCGGCAAAAAGATAAGGGCTCCACGGGATTAAGATACGTGTCCTCAGGCAGTTTCGACTTCGAGTCCTAACGAAGTCACCATTTTCTTTCTTTTTCCCTTTTTAACCAAAAGAGTCTCCAAACTCCTCAAACAACAACACTAGCTCCGAAAACCTGAAATCGAAGGAAAACCCAAACTGGGCAAAAATAGAAATAGTCTTGACACCCTGGATAATTACGAGACTACCCCTGAAGGCAAAATTACCAAAATGCTCCTAGATGCTCAAACTGCCCTAATGGCACAACCAAACAACTGAAAAAGCAACTGAACATACCTGGAGAATCGGAATGGAAAACTGGGCCGTTACACCTTGTCATCGGCTCCTATAGTCACCACCAATTGCGTCTCGCATGAATTTGACTCTAACCCTTTGACTTAGTTCCTTTTCATTTGGATCGACTTCTGGCCACCCGACCAGCTCACCAAACTTCGGCTTTCTTTTTACAGTTTTTAGAGTTGATTTACTTGGTCGCAAGCCTAGGTGAGCTGGAAAATTTTCATTAATGCAGGATTTCTTAATTTCCGCTGGAATTTATTTCATTGACACCACTTTAATTACTTGATTGATTCTCAATTTATTTCCATGTCGGTGTGATTCTCGAGCGCGACTGCCTTGTGAACGCGTGATTCTTCTATGTATGTCACCATTCGCATTGTTTCGTTCCTTTAGCATCAGTGTTTAGCATTTCCTGTATTTACTAGCTTTTTAGCACACAATTGTATAATATTTCTATTTAATTTGCATATTGCGTTGACGATGCTATTTTCTGTCCATAAGCTAATTTCTACACTTTTATTCGTAAAATGATCCTAATAGCTCGAAAAACTTCCTGATCCCTTAATAAATACTCAATAAATCAGCCTAAATAATTACCTATTTGAGAGCTATCATATTTATAGAGATGAATTACTTGGTCAACAAGTTTAGGTGAGCTGTAAAATCTTCATTAATGCAGGATCTCTTGATTTTTCGTGTGATTGATTTGATTGACGCCAACTTAGTTGCTTGATTGATTCTTCATTTGTTTCCTTGTTGGCATAACCATTCGAAAATCTTCCCATGAGAGTTCAGGTTCAATCTCATCGAAAAATTCCATTGCTGATGGTGCATTAAGTACATCGACCCTTAGATATTTCTCTTCTTTATTGGTATTGTAGGCTGCACTTTTGTCCGTGTTTGCGTCTAAATAGTGTTTGTGCTCATGATTAGGTAGTTAAAGTTTTAGTATTATACCATTGTCCCTCATCCATTTCTTTCGTTGTAGATGTTCTTCTTCTTCTATGGTTGTGCCTGCAAAAGACTACCCATGATTGTACATTAGTCCCCTAGGTTAATGACTCCTAGCTTTCCATGTATGACTCATGTTGCTGCGATCTTGTAGTATACCGGATTGATGCTGGAAGATACTGCTATGACTTCCCCCAAACTGCGACTGTTGTTCATAGTTAGGATAAGCTGAATAGAAGTTTGTTATGTATGTCTCATCTGCATAGCCTTATTGCTGATAAAAATGTATTTATTGTGGGTTTACAGTGTTGTTCCATTACTAATTCGCGAAGTGATAGAATGCCATCTTCGACGCTCGTGCTTGTGATAATGCAATTGGGACTTCTTTCCCAGTTGGTTGTATTGTCTTGAATCTAGATTTTCCTAAAATACAAGTGTTCAACTTTTTTAGCAATAAAAACTACTCTCAAATTAAAAATTTTAATTCTAACCAATCAATCCCTGGAAACGGTGCTAAAAACTTGGTGTGCAATATTCGGTGCGATATAAATAATCTAATAATTAATTCTAAGTGTGAAACTAAGTTCTACGCTTCGAATCTCATTAATACACAAGTATACACAGTCGAGTACGCAGCAAGTGATAAGTATTTAAATTTATTGTCTCCACAGGGATTGAGGTTAAAACTAGTACTTCTATCTTGAAAGTCATGCAATTAAAGTAAGGAATGGGTTTGAAATTGGTTTTGTGGTTGATGCTAACAATAAGTAAATATGAATGCTAATGCAAACAAGAAGTAAACGTGAATGCAATGAGTAGTGTTGAGAAAACAGTTGCAAAAGATGCTAACGATGCAGAACTAGTTATCAAGCTTCTTTCCCTAATTTAAAAAGTAGCTTCCGCACTTATGATTTATGGCAGATCTAGCTTCCGCTGTAATCTCCATGCTAACTCAAGGCAACGCAAGCGTTAGTAAGGTTATCTCTAACACTTCGAATGGTGAAAAGCCTTTCAACCAATCCTAATGTAGCATACTAGATCATCATGTGGCTCCTTCTTCCGAGCTCGCCGCAGGGTACATATGTGGGTAGCTAATCGACGCATGTGTACTAATTAAAATGTAGCAGTGTAAAACATGATAACCTACACTCCTAACATGCTTCTACAAATAAATCCTCATCAACAACTCCTATAACGCAGCATAGCAATAAACACAAGTAGAAGTTAAAATCAGCTAATTTTATTACTACTACTAAATGTTCACAACTATAGACTACTCCTAAGAAAAATAGTAAAAAGTTAGAATTGGTACGGTTGTGAAGTGTGCACTCCCCTTGTCATCGGCTTCCACGAACACCACCGGCTACTTTTCCTTAAGATTTCCGTTTAGCCAACCAACCAGCTCACCGAACCTCCGCTTCCCTTTTGTTATTTATAAAGATGAATTACTTGGTCAGCAAATTTAGGTGAGCTGTAAAATCTTCATTAATGCAGAATCACTTGATTTCCGTCGGGATTTATTTGATTGACACCAAATTATTTGCTTGATTGATTCTTCATTTGTTTCCTTGTGGCATGACCATTCGAACGTGTTACATTATAGTTTAGCGCTTTCTTGGGCTGTTTGTCACCGTTCGTATTGATTTGTCCTTCTCGTGATTAAGCTTTGCATTTCCTGCATTGCGCATTGATTTAGCACAGTTTATATAATATTTATGTTAAAACCACGAAACTGTGCTTCTGATGCTAATTCATGAATGTATGCTAGTAGTTTTTATTCGCAATTTACATATTATAGCCCAAGTATTCCCCTTGAACCTTAGAGTAATGCACAATAGATTAACCTAAAATGTGCTCTTTTTTAGAGTTATCACTTACATTGTATTACTTGATATGCTCTAGTGACTGTATACATGTTGTACCCGGAGCAGGGGATCCTTACTGAGTATCAAATCTTACCCCTATCCATGTGGATTTTCTCCCCAAGTACTTAGACCAGGCTGCCGACGTTGACTATGGGAACTGCTGCATTAGCGTCTAGAGTTTTATTCTAACATAGCTATTTTAGTACTTTTGTTATATTTTGTTCAATGTTTTTAGGTTTCAGGATCCCTTTTAACTATTTATAAAGTAAGTTTACTTGCTTTTTATGATTTAAAAGCTATTCACACTGTTGTGTTGATTTTAACCTGGTGTTACATGAATGTAGGGTAAACTTCCTTATTTTAGCTAGTTTGGAAAACTTGGGTCTTTACAGGTTTCACCATAGGGATTCATGAGATGTTGAAGCAAATGCCTAGCACGCTTGAAAAGTTGCACTCTTACTGGCAATACGTTCATGATTATGATGTTGTGTGGGTGTAATTTCTCAACATCGTCGCACCAGAATTAAAACTGACTGCATTTCCAGACAGGCTGATGCAACTCTGAGAGATCCCCATTCCAAATCTAACCAATGAAGAAGAAGAAGACCCACTTGACCCATAAACTTAAAGGAAGTTTTTGTCATCTTTTTACTATCTCTCTCTACTTTTCTTTTATATTTTTAAGCTTGCTTGTGCTTTATTTTTGCCTTAGCATTTTCAGTTTATAACTTCTGTACTTAGCTCCACCATATTCGAAAATTTGTTTCTTTTTTTTTAATGTTTAATACATAATGAATTTCTCGGGGGAAGATTTTGCGTCTATTATGCTCTAATATTGAGACCAACTAATGCTCTGAATATGCTAATAATCTGCCAAACAATCTCTATTTCAACTTTACTAATTGGACAATCAAACTTTTTCTGAATGGAAATTCTAATTAACAACACTTCAAAGCTAAACTTTTGCGAAAGCAAATATTCAGACTTAAACTTTAAGTAAACTTCAAGTTTGGGGGAATTGACCTGCACTTTCATTAAGGATAATGAAAATTTTAAGTTTGGGAGGTAAGGTTAATTTGGTTATGCCATTGTTTGCTAAAATTAAGCAAACTCAATCTATTTTTTAAATAAAATGCTGAATCAAATAGCTAGTAGCCTAAACTATCTAAGAACACTCAATGCGTATAGACTGCCTCAGTAATTCTCTTATTCTTTTGCTTAGGCGTGCTACTTTATGCTCAGGTTTTTGTCCTAAGAATTATGAAATTTGGGCAAAGTAAGAGTGTAGTTGGAATAGGAAGTGAAATATCCTTGATTGATCTGAAGAAAGTTGTTGAAGGAGAGTATTCAAGCAAGTGTCTAAATAAAATGCTAACACAAACTTAAAACTAACATAAATTTTAAACAAACATAAAGTTCTATTCTTATTAAGTTGAAGCTTAGCATGGTTTGTTGGAAAATAGTCAAAGCAGAAGCATTATAAGAAGCAATTGTCACAAAGCATAAAAGTCATAAAGTCGTATCCCAAGAAATCCTTTATTATTAATTATAAATTGAAGATGTAATTTCTTTAAATGAAGCTTTAGCCTAGTCTCATAGCTTTACGACAAGTAATAATTTAAGTTAGGGGGTTTATTAACTCTCAATAAAAAAGTTATTTAGGTTGTAATAGCATTCACTTAACATCAGAACCTTATTTGACCGAGAAATTGTCATGATTAGATAAGCTTTTATGATAAGGAATTCTAAATAATACAAAGTGTTAATAATTGAGAATTTAAACTGATTTGATGCATGAATGTGTGCACAATATGCGCTAGCTTTAGAGAAAATTGCCATTCATATGAATTCTGTCAAAATAGTCTGTTGTTGGAGGACAAATCTCAACAGTGAAAGAATTTAAAGAATGAAGAATGTCAAGTTAATGCGACAACTTTGCAATCTACAAAATAATAGCAAATATTGCCACGTGTGCACAAATATGAAAAGGATAATGTTGGATAAAATCTGTTAGCAAATATTCATGCGCATGCAAAAATATAAAAAGGATAATGTTGGATAAAATCTTTTGGAAAATTTCAGAATTATAGACAGATATTTGCATAAACAAGTTCGATAGACAAATCTCAGCTGTTGATCATCATTTGACCCAACGTTAAAAATACCAAAAAAACATCGAAAACTTAAGGAGGTTGGAAAGTGCGGAACAAGGCGACTATTTATGGAAACCTTCTCCTTTAACCTAGAAAAAGGGATTCTTGGCGGCTGTTGGTTTTGATTCCACAAGAAGCTTCATTGACGGTACACTTTATTATTTTCCTATTGCTTTACTTTTCTTTACGCTATGTATATATATTATTATTATTTTTTTTTTGAAATCTAGTTGTTATATTATTTGCTCTGCACTTTTCTTATTGCTTACCGTTAGACTATCTACATTTTGAATGGAGATATTTTCTTTCTTTACTTGTGTTTCTCTTTACTCAAGAATGAGTTTATCTTATCATGGGGAGAATTAGGGTAATATAAAGTATCTTTGCATGTAAAAATTTATGATCAGGTAATGTTGAATTACAATGTGCATGTTAATATAATCTTGGCATATGTCGTCTAAGAAACCAGTATCTGCATTCTATTCACTCTTGACAAAGAGAGATATATTGAGAAATCCATGCATATTCGTTAGGTCTATTTCAACTTGTGCTGAATGTTTATAAAGAGTTTAGAAATAGCCACTGCACTAATGTTCTATTACTTACATGCTTAGAAGAAGATAACGTCATTTTATTAATCCTGTGTTAAATGATCTATGAGAGCAGACTTTAGAGATAAATAGCAATTTCCTTCTCACCATAAAATCATAAAAGGGCATAATTATATAACATATAATCCCTAATTCGACCAGTATAATTAGAATCCTCATATTTTAATTACCAATATTTTACTTCAACATTTATCCATCATTTAATTTTTTTCAATACAAGTATTTTACCTCAATATTTATCCAACATTTAATTGTTTTCATTATTAGTATTTTACTTAAGCATTTATCCGGCATTTAATTATTTCAATACCAAAACACAAAACAGAAAATATTTTCTTTATTTTTATGTGCTTGACTTTGAAGTCAAATTGAGGATTTAAATTAATCATTTAGTCCCTGTGGAGATACTTTGTATTACTTATCACTTTGCTACAATAACGGTGTATGTTTGCACATTGCTCAATAATTCTTTTCGCTTTGTGTCTTTTGAATTTTATTATAAATATTCTAACACGATTTTATTCAACAGACCCCGACGAAGGTCCTTCGAAGGTCGAGAGGACTCCGCCTAAGGTCTTAGGGGGGTTGGGCAAATCCATGACCAAGTAGGGTCTAGCAACGCCCGACTTATGGTCGAGTATGGTAAGGCTACTCTCGACCTGGCTGAGTAGGGTCGAGCTACTCTCGACCCCGGGCTCATCCGAATGTTGCCCTACGGCATTCGGAGCCTCTCGACTCTGTGGACTCTCATCTCTGCGAGGCCTCTAAGTGACCGATTCACATGCGTTCTCTGAATAGGATAAGCAATAGTCTGGTTTGTAAGCCACATGCCCCTAAAGAGGAAAAGAAAAGATTACGTACAACCTCCTTATGAAATGCCAAATGAAAATAAAAGAGGTAAGCTTTTGGAACCCTAGAAACTATCACTCTCCTACTTTTTGTTGTCTTAGTTTGACTTAGTCATCAAAGGCCACGTAGTTCACATCACACATGTAACTAGATTATTCTATTTTGTTTTGTATGTATTCGTCTCAAAGAAATACAAATTCACGGTTGATTTCAAAGACTAAATTTCGACATCAACAACTATATATACTCTAAACAAGGAAAGGAGGTTATAAACTATTCTAATAATGTAGTTCAAATTCTTTTGAAGCTTTACTTGAGAGTCGAAGTATCAGTATTAAAACATGTTGAAATGTTGGTGGTAAACATGAACCCGCCACAAGCTTTTTTTCCCTTACATGTTACTTCAAGTCCGTAATAAATATAAATTTACTGTTGATCCCAATAATACAAATTGGGTATCAACACTTGTAAACTTTTCATCCTCTTCTTGATGGGAGCGTGTGATGTGGGTAAATAAAGTGCGGTGGAAGAGAGAGAGAAATCTGAGTCGCCGCCATGATCCAATCCATCTGGAGGTTGGGATAAAGAAGCGGGACCTTCTTTTTGACAGTTGGGTTCTTCACGTTCTGTAAATCAGGGAACAATCGAACAAGAAGAAGAAGCTCGCGTGTAAATTTCCTTTTTTATTTCTTCCAATTTAATACTCTCTCACCGATCCAATTATGGTCCCTATACTTCCTAAAGTGGGTCAATTCTTGACGACATTTCGTCTTCATTCCGTCAATTTTCTTCATCCTCTTCACTGTTTCGCTTACCAAAGCAAAATTCTCGATCTGTTAAAAAAAGGGTCTCTCTCTGTTTCCATACGTGACCATTACCCCACATGAACCTGCTGATACCTTTCCTCTTAATCTGGTTTTTCCCCATGTTAGTGTTTCTTTTAAAGCCCTCAATTCACTCTCTTCTTCGTCTCTGCTGCATTGAGTGTGTTTTTCTCTGTGTAATTGAATAGAATGGCTTCCGATTGAAGTTTTTGTGGGTTCTTCTTTGTGGGTTTTTGTTTTTTTGAAATGGGGTTTTGCTAGAAACTCATTTTGTGTCGGCTGTGATTTCTTGTTTCTTCTTTTTCGTTTTCGAGATTTGGGTTTGTTTGATTTCTGTAGTGTGTGAATAGAATGCCCAGCCATTGAAGGTTTTGTAGGTTCTTCTTTGTTGGGTTTTTGTTTTTTTGAAATGGGGTTTTGCTAGAATTTCAATTTTTGTCGGCTGTGATTTCTTGTTTCTCGTTTTCGAGATTTGGGTTTGTGTCGTTTTTGTAGTGTGTTTTAGGGAAATGGCGCCGAGATTGGGGTGTTTGCGTTTGTGGGGAAAAGAGAAAGATTCTCAAAAGGGAACTCCGGTGGTTGTGACGATGGAGAAACCCAACTTCTCCGTCGTGGAGATCGACAGTCCCGACGCGGCATTCCGGCCGGTGGAAAAAAGTAAAGGCAAAAACGCCAAACAAGTCACGTGGGTTCTTCTTTTGAAGGCCAATCGAGCTGTCGGTTGCATTTCTTGGCTTGTTACAGTTCTCTGGGCCTTGTTGGGAACCATCAACAAGAGGCTGATCTTCAGGCAAGGAGTTGCCATTGAAGGTGGCAAGTTGGGAAGAGGGAGGTTGCTGTTTGGAGTTATTAAAGTTTTCTTAGTAACTTCCATAGCTATTCTTGCTTTTGAAATGCTTGCTTATTTCAAAGGCTGGCATTATTTTCAGAATACTAATCTGCATATTCCTCAGGCTTCTGAGTTGCAAGGATTGCTTCATTCACTCTATGTTGCTTGGTTAACTTTTAGAGCAGACTACATTGCTCCCCTCATTCAATCACTCTCTAAATTTTGCATTGTTTTGTTTCTTATCCAATCGGTGGATCGTTTGATCCTTTGTCTTGGTTGCTTGTGGATAAAGTTCAAAAGAATTGAACCTAAGATTGAAGGGGATCCCTTCAGATTGGATGATGTGGAGGGAGCTGGGCACAAGTATCCTATGGTTCTTGTTCAACTTCCCATGTGCAACGAGCGCGAGGTATACACTTTTCGATCTATTTACCCTCTGTTTGTCTATTTTAGTATGTGATGAATCTGAGTTTAGTATACTATAATAATTGTTTAGCTTTTCAGAGTTTAGATAATCTAGGAAAGATGAGTGATCATAGCATGTGAGATTATGATATTTAAGTAATGTAGGCATTAAACAGCCATAAATACAAGTGAGATTATAATTCATGCTGCTGCTATGTTGAAGTTGATTTTATGTTGTATTTTGTATGTTGGAGTAAACATGATGATTAGCAGTTGTAGTTTCAAAAGATTATGTTAGATTTCAAATATAACTGGTTCACAACCATTTTATGTAGGTTTATGAGCAGTCTATATCTGCAGTCTGTCAGATTGATTGGCCAAGAGACCGTTTACTAATTCAAGTTCTTGATGATTCTGATGATGAGAGCATCCAACTGTTAATTAAGGCAGAGGTTGCTAAGTGGAACCAAAAGGGGGTAAACATAATCTATCGCCATCGATTAATAAGAACAGGGTATAAAGCTGGAAATCTCAAGTCTGCTATGAGTTGTGATTATGTTAGAGACTATGAGTTTGTAGCAATTTTTGATGCTGACTTTCAACCAAATCCAGATTTTCTTAAACTGACAGTCCCCCATTTCAAGGTGGAACAACTAAAAACAGAATGTTTTTCTCCCTGTCATTTGTCTTTGTAATTTTTGTTAATTTTCCTGTCCCTTCGGTTTCTTGCAGGATAACCCTGAGCTAGGTTTAGTTCAGGCCAGATGGTCTTTTGTGAACAAGAATGAAAACTTGTTGACTCGTCTTCAAAACATTAACTTGTGTTTCCACTTTGAGGTAGAACAGCAAGTTAATGGGGTGTTTCTTAATTTCTTCGGTTTCAATGGCACTGCTGGTGTTTGGAGAATTAAAGCCCTCGAGGAGTCCGGAGGGTGGCTCGAAAGAACAACGGTAGAGGATATGGATATAGCTGTGAGAGCCCATATTAACGGCTGGAAATTCATATTTCTAAACGACGTTAAGGTAATCGAATCTGTCACTTCATTAGCTTGAAGAAACTATGATGTCACAGCTTGACTTGTCTTGGATAACAACTTGAACATAATTTCATTATCAAAAGTCCAATCCGTATTAATACAGTTAAATATGCATGTTTTCATTTAATCTAAGCCTTTGAAACTTTTCAAATGTAAAATTCAGGTCCTTTGTGAAGTTCCTGAGTCCTATGAAGCTTATAGGAAACAGCAACATCGTTGGCATTCTGGTCCTATGCAATTGTTCAGGTTGTGCCTTCCTGCAATCATAAGTTCTAAGGTATGCTTTTATGTTCGGGTTCTGTTATCTTTACTATCAGTCTCCTCACCATTTGCATTACACGAAAGAAATGATGCCTTAAATCTTTTTATAATGCAGATAGCAGCATGGAAAAAGGCGAATTTGATACTATTGTTCTTTCTATTAAGGAAGCTTATCCTTCCATTCTATTCCTTCACGCTGTTCTGCATAATTCTTCCTCTAACCATGTTCGTACCAGAAGCCGAGCTTCCTTTATGGGTAATCTGCTACGTGCCCATCTTCATGTCATTTCTCAACATTCTTCCTTCCCCAAAATCTTTTCCTTTTATCGTTCCTTACCTACTTTTTGAGAACACTATGTCAGTCACCAAATTCAATGCCATGGTATCTGGTTTATTCCAGTTGGGTAGCTCCTATGAGTGGATTGTGACTAAAAAGGCTGGCAGGTCCTCCGAATCCGACTTACTGGCTGCTGCTGAAAGGGACTCTAAGATAATGAATCAAGCGCAGATCTATAGAGGTGCTTCCGAGAGTGAGCTTTCTGAGTTGAGCCACTTAAAGGAACGCAAAGAAGTAGTTGCTGCACCTGTCAAAAAAGTCAACAAGATATTTCGAAAAGAGCTAGCGCTCGCGTTTCTTTTACTTTTAGCTTCACTCAGGAGCCTCTTGGTTGAACAAGGAGTACACTTCTACTTCTTGATGTTCCAAGGTGTGACCTTCCTCCTTGTAGGCCTTGATCTAATTGGAGAGCAAATGAGCTAACTACACACCAATGAAAATCCTAGATCAAGGTGGATAAACGACATTTTCTTGTGCTTTAGCAGCAAAGTTCTGTTTGTGCAGTATAATTTGTCCCACCGATGGAATTCAAACCTCGGCATTCAACGATGCTGAACCCAACCTTGAATTCAATAAAACAGTTGATATCTAAGTCTTCCAACGAACATTTTTATTCTTCCCTCTTGTATACTCATGATATACAGCATCTGTGATTGTAATCATTCATAAGCTTCTTCAGCAGTTTACTGTTTGTTATTCAAATAAGCTCTCCTTTATTATCCCATACCCTCCATTAATTCTTTCTTTGGTGTAGTTTTGGCATTTCCAAGACCCGAAGTACACAGAACCAGAACCAAACGATCAGTTTGAATCAAGCTGCGGTTTTCGTACTTTTTTGGTTTTCAGGACATGTAAGACATCAACTTCTCTGTAAATGTACTGTTTATTCAATCCAATAAATATCATATCATATTTTCTTCTACTTCAATGATGGCCTTTGGTTTTTTTTAATCTTTTGCAATTTACTTGTGCTGCAAAGTAGAAAGCTAGTGTCGGCAGGAAATGTTGATTGGAACAGATAATTTTCGATCCTTATTAGTAGGCTAAAGAAATATTTGGAGGGGCCAGGATCTGGTGTGGGCATATGCTGATTCTTCTTTTTTTTTGTTTCTTTTTATTTTTTATGGTATTGTTGTGGATAGTGCTTGCTACTGCTATTGCCACTGGTTGGTGGCATGATTAATGACAAATTTGCCCATTATTTTCTTGACTGGTCATGTATGGCCCTTTTTATTTAAAGCTTTGTCTTTAGCTTCTTCAACCTCTGTCTATAGAAAAACTGAGATTTGACAAAGTTTATCATGACCCACGTCTCTTGCACGTTTACAAGTTGGCCAAGTTGGACATAAACTGGATTTTCTTGCTGAGATGTTTAGGTTTCCACTCATTTTAAGATTATCTATGTCTAAAACATCGTAGATTGACTTAGTGGTCAAGTGGACCTTAGAAATTAAGAGTTGATAAATTCAATTCATGATGATCACGTATCTAAAATTTAATTTCCTACGGATTGCTTCGACACCTAAATGTGTTGTGTTAGATAGTTCTTCTGAGAATGTAGTTGTGAGGTTGTTTGCTTGTATGCTGATTCAACCACTCACAAACTAGAGGAAACTCTCTTACTGCGTAACCTTTTGTCATTTTGTGCCTAAACTCCCAAAGTCTATATTACCCTTGTGTACCTTGAGCTATAAAATAATATTTTTAGTTCAGAGACAAAAAGCCCCTTTTAGTTCTCTTCTTATTTCCAAAAATGTTGTACTATCTTTTGACAAACAGGCATGCTCTTGGTTTTTTAGTATAATTCTGGTGCTTTGTTAATTAGACTAGAAATTCAGCAGTTACAGTGAAAGTTGTTTGAGAAAGGAAGGTGAAACCCGAGAAAAATATTTAGGTCATGTCTGAACATGTCTTAAATAATAATGCCTACCTATGTGATTCAATATGTGCCACACTTTATTTTAATGTTCTACTTTTTTGGCTTAAAATAAAACAGAATGTTGCTCATATTAGACCACATATGTAGACATTATTTTTTGTCATGCCCGAGCATGACCTAAATATTTCTCATCGCTGATTTCAAAAAAAAAAATATTTCTCATTGCTTGAATTCCAATATCAAAATACAAAGTTAGAAATGAATGAATGAGAGGTGATAATAATATACAAGTGAATTTCTTATTATAGTACATCTCGAGCTTTCACTTTCAAGGATGGCTCGTCTTGAATGGAGTCTTTCAATAAGTTAATCATCTAGTTCTTCTGAAAAGTCTGGTTCATCAGGCTTTCGCAGCTTCGATAAGTTGACACCCTTAAGCTTTTGTGCTCCTCTACGTGTGTTTGCAGCAAACCTCGATGCCAATATCGTGACGCCGAGGTTTTGTTTTGCTTGAGAGTAACTCGAACGCTGAGTATTATGTTCTTCCTCCTCTTGTTCGGCTTCTTCGGCTGCTGGCTTCTTGGGAGTCAACGAGAAAGATTCCTTAATGCTGAGCAACTTTGCTATGATTCTCCTCTTGAAGCGACGCCATGCTGCCTGAATGAAGCAGGCTGCCCATGTTCTCCAATGATAAGAGTAAAATCGGAATGTGTGCTGAAGCTTCTTGCTATGGAGACGCCGAAACTGGTTCGCGACGAACTTGAGATCCTCGGCTCGGAGTGCAAAGGCTTCCACTTCAGTGATTGCTCTAACTGTTCTGGTAGAAGATGGCAAGCTGATTGATAAGTTTGGAAGCAATGCCCAAGCGAGAAGCTCTTCTCCACAAAAATCTCCAGGTCTCAAGGTTATTGAATTGAAGAAACCTGATCTTCCTCCATCTGTTGTGGAACTCTCAAGCATTCCTCGGATGATAAAGAGCATCTCGGTAACAGGATCTCCTTCACGAACAATGTAGGTACCTTGCGTACATAAAGACGATGCCAATCGCTCACAGATCGCGTCGAGTAGCTGATCGTCCATTTGTGCAAAGAAAGGAACCTAGAGTTTCGGAAAACAAGAGCTCATTTTGGTAATGAGATGGAGAAACAAAACAAAAAGGGATTGAGAAGAACAGAATTGCTTACACGTCGAACAAGGTCGAGGCACAAGTGACGCTGAATATCTCGACGAAGATCCGTAGGAAGAGCTTGAAGGATCGATTCTTCGTCGACTCCTCTTGTTGCGAGCCACTTGTATTGAACAAATCTCCGAACACGTTCTTGTAAATCCTGAGGGAGTTGACGATGTTTCATCCATTCCTCTGTGTCTCGCCGTTTTACCCTCCACTCCTCCAGCCTCACAGTTATGGATTGCAAATAAGTCTGCACTATTTACATAACCTCACCTCACACATTCAACGACGACAACTATACTATACTTGCTTCTTTCTTTTTTATGATCACATATTATTAGCGGAGTTCCATATTTATCTTATTTATGATGAATGTACAATCAAGATTAAATTATAAAATTGGTTTCTATAGTGCATAGAAAGTTAGTTTAATTTTTATGATTTGATAAAACTTCAAAATAGCCACTAACTGTGAGCGAATTTAGAGCGTACCATTTAGCTATTCATGTGTAATGATGATAGTATGAGTCAAGTAGCTAATAAAAATATTAAAAAAAAGTTGGAAATTAACAATTTAATGTTTTTTTTTTTAATTGGTAACTTAATTTTTATCTAATCAACTATTTATCACACATGATCAACAAGATACAAATAAATCACATCATTTTTATACATGGACAACTTACTCTATGGCGATTACAAAGAACATGAACTATCTTTTAAGTTTTATTAAGATATAACAACTAAATTCTAATATTTTAGCTTCCTACCATGGACCAAAATCAATGTTTTATAAAGTATGAAGCCCACTAAAATGCAATTCTCTAAAAATGTTATAAAATAATTAGGCTGATGAGAATATCAGGGAAAAAGATGAGACTTCCTAGAAACGGCCTCCAATCAAGACAACAAGATCTAAAGAACAATTACAAAAAGGTTTTGAAACCGAAGGCCAAAGAAAAATTCAACATCTAATAATAGATCAAAAAGTTTAAAAGGGCATGAACGTAAACAATGAACATACGATGAGTGTCACTGCATTGGTTTATCATCCAAAACTGAGCTAAGGCATGTTGTTGTGGTAATGGCAAGCAACAAACAATGAGAGAAATACTAGAGGCAAAAGTGTATACTAAATATTCCAAGTCGAACACAACGAGTCAAACGACGATAAGTGCAAAATGGGGTCGAACATACCTGCATATTTCCAATCAAATGCGCAAACAAGACCAAACCCATTATAGCAATGAGGATAGCAAATAAAGTCTCTCCTAAGAAGGTACTTGTCTCCAAACTCTGACCATAGGAACTGGAAAATGTTTAAATGAAGCATGTTAAAGTTGTGAAATTAAGAATTCTGTGAAGCTAAGACACAAACACAAGTGCTCAACTTCTCACAGCCATACCTCAAATTCTGTAAACCCCACCATAAACAATAGAAATACTTCTGAAGGAAACTCAACGAGATGACGTTTTTTGTGATTGCATCAGCAAATATCCCGTACTTAAAAACGACATTTTCATTTGGAGAACATTGGCTAAACACAGTAGTATTTACTTCCCATATCCTACGGTCGACATCGTTTAAAGTACCGCAATCCAGATAGTCAAGATGGCACTTCATAGGACTGAATTCCCTTCTGCAGGTGAACTTCCAGCACATGGCATGGCGCTCCACAGACAGTAAATACCATGCTGCTCCTAAGATCTATGTAAACAAAACGAACTTCAAACAGGTTACCTTTGAACTAACTATATAGCATGTAAGAATGAGGAATGAGAAGAAAGGCGCTCGGGTTCGGTTCGTTACATACATGGCTAGCTAGCATATACAATACAAGGTTATAAGCAGCTCCTGCCCAAGCAGTCTTTGTGACAACACCAGCAGTTTTAGTAATGTGGGAACTCAATGGAAAAATCAGGTAAAATCTTGGAATGTACTGAAGCAGGACGATTAACACAAGAGTATTATTTGTATGGTCTGCATGAGAGCTTCTAATTGCTGGCATTATAAACCATATCATTATCTGTCAAAAGAAGTTTGAAGATAATCAATAAAGAGGTAACAGCATCTATGACCTCAATTGAGATTAAAAAGAAAATATAGAAAAATCTTGCTACAGAGGAAACAGCTTTAGTACAGCTCACAACAAATCTGGGCCTACATGAAAGAAACTGCAAATCTCAAAGCCAATCATATAATGGGACAGACTGACAAACCAGTTAAGAATTGATTGCTAACATAGTCACAAACAAGTGATTTTCAATATAATTGACAGAAAACTCCACACTAAGGTTCCAACAAATTGCTTGCTATTTTCCATTTTCACAATTTCTTTATTATTACTATGACTTTCACATTTCTTAACGAACTATTTGCATTATTGACAATTCTAAAAACAAAAACAGGTTTTAACTACATTTGTACTTTTAGAAAGTATATAGCAAACAAAAAAATTCATTTTGTAGAGAGGAGGGTATTGGTTTTAAATCAACAATAATAACGTGGTTAATTCAAACACATGACTTCGTGATCATAGACGTGCCTTAATGTCAATTGAGTTATTCTTTTGCTTGCTAAAAGTAGAGAACCTTAACTTTCTTAAACTAACCCCCATTTGATAACTATTTTGTTTTCTTTTTTTCTTTTTTTTTTAATTATGCTCATTTTCTGAACAAAAAACAAACATAACTTCTCAAAAACAAAAAACACAATGGTTATCAAACTAACCCTTCCAAACACAAAGTTAGATGAAGATTAACCAAACAAATGAGTAAAATACCTAAGGTAAGTATGTTCCGTAAGAATAGTCGAGATAAACACTAAGGATATAAAAAAAAACATAAACCAAAGAAATTAATCAAATACCTGAGGAAGAGGCAGAGAAGCAATGAGATCTACAAAGAAATCAGACATCAAGTAACGTTTAGCAATCATCTTTGGATCCGTAACAAGTTCACCTTTGCCAAAAACTCTCGAAGTGGGCGAAACATAAGCCATCCGGAACTTCAAAACCATATGCAAAACATAGAACACATCCGCAAAAGTGCGAAAAACAGTCACAACAATCCCCAAATTGATATCAGTAGTCATACACGATGATCTATTATGGTGAATCACAGAAGGAAGGTAAAAGAAAAGAGGGTCAACGAAAAGAGCAGTCAAACAAGAGAAGAGAAAAACTCTGTTCCATCTCAGAATCGTTTCACTTTCAGGGTTAAGAATCCTCCTCTTTTGCTGTGGTTCATTGTTATTCTCCACAAAAATCTTGAACCTCCTTAAATCTGAGTTTATTTTACTTTTATCGCCAACCCCATTTTCTAATTTCGATAATGGAGCAGTACCCATTTTGAAAACTGGTAATGTGAACTCAATGCGGTTCTTAGCTTCATTTTTCTCCCATGGAAGCTCCAGATTCTGCTTCTCATTGGAGTAAACCCTAAAAAAACAAAACCCCATTATGCAAAATTGGCAAACAAACGAAAAAAATCAAAACCCCATTAAACAAAATAGTCAAACAAACGAAAAAAACTGAAGAATCTGTGGAGACATTTACCTCAGGAATTTGCCTTTCTTCAATTCCATGGTTGAGATTGTTCCTTAAGTCAAGTGGATTCAACCATGGCAGTTGATGAAATGTTTTTGCAGTGAAGATTATCAAATAAGTGAAAGATTTTGAAAAAGGGAAAGGATCGATGAATGCGCACAAATGGGGGCGAAATAATGATGGGAAATTGTCTTTTGCAGTTGACTTTGCAGTAATAGAGCTGGCAAATGAAAAATTTCAAAGAACAATGGAAGAACAAAAGCAACAGCTCAGATTTTGGGGGTTATTTTATTATGAAGGAATCGAAATATTAAATATTCACTTCACTGATTTCAGCTCCATTTCTCATATGGGTCTGAATGATATGAATGAACTTACAGGCTATGAAAAACGTGTTGAGCATAAAGATGATGAGTGAAAGGAATTTGGGTTCCATTAATTGACAGCTACAAATTTTGGGAAGGTGATTTCTCTTGGAATGCAAGATTTTCAGTTGCAGGAACAAGCAAGAATGGGACCCAATTGCAGGCGGGAAGTAAGGTTTTCTTTTATTTTATTTTATTTTTCAATATATGTTCATTTCGTCAGCTTCGAATCCGCTTTTCTTTCACCACGGTCAGTTTGTTTATTATTATTATTTCTTTTTTAATTCAATTCTCACTAATGGAATCTCGATAAACTACTCCTCTCATTTAAAATAAGAAACAAACATCAATTTTTAAAATTAAATTCGTGGTGATAGAGTTAAATTGGAACAAAACTAGTCGAATAATCAAACATGTCACTGAGAGATGTATATTTTCCTAAATGACTCTAAAGAGGAATGTGGTGTGAGTAAATTTCTTCCTAGTTAAGGGGTTGTTTGGGCCACCAAAGAGAGAGAATGAGAATGTGGATGATTTTCTGTATTTAGGCTATTGAGAATCATTTATTTCATAATTACGTTTTTAAAAAATTACTTTTTTTTCATTCTTTTCCTAACTACTTTTATTCTCTCTTCAAAAAACTTTTTATACATCACATTACTATTTTTCACTCTCATCATACTCATTATTTTATTTTTTTCAATAATCATTTCATTCACCCCAAACACAAAACATTATTCTCCCATAATCA
>JBBMKA010052825.1:0-18931 GCA_037833695.1 Sechiopsis laciniata
AGTAGGCTTTCGCGACAGAAAAAAGCACCAATTACGACGGAAATTTCCGTCGCAGAAAGCATCAATTCTTGTAGTGTTCGCTTTAACCATTCGTTCGCAAAAACTCCTTTTGGCCTAGACATTCAATTCTTTGGTTCTTCTAGCTTTCCCTAGTCAATTGGAATCAACTTTTCGCTTTAAGCTCTTCGTTCCCTTTAGGATTTGTACATCTCATCTTTTGCCGAAGTGAATACTCTCCTTTTACAATTCGCTGGGGATCCCTCACTTACATTTCCTGTTATCACTTGCTCAATTTTTATCGAATATTTGATATAATGATAGATACGCAATGTTAGAGCAAATGACAGTGGAGAGATACTCCTAGGACTTGGGCTACTAGCCCTTTGATTCACTTCGCTCTCGCGAGTATTTGGGAAAAGTTTGAAATTTTTTTTTTACGTTTTTATCCAATCTAGGGTTTAGGTTTGCAATATCTCACCTTTTACTTCAGCGAAATGGCAACCATCCAATTAATTTTTCTACGCTGAATTGCTCATGAAGCATGTTTATTTTGTGCTTTTCATGAGTATATTTACATTTTCGCTTCGGCAAAACTCCACCCCCAAACTTGGACTTTTCATTGTCCCAATGAAAAACACTCAGCACCCTCAAACTTAAAGTTTGCTAAAAGTTTAAGGCTTGGGTTAGTTCTAATTGAGTTTGCTCAAGCTAAATGATTCTGCGAAATTTAATTTCTAAGCTTAATGAATTTTCGAAAACTAAGGCCTCTACTCTTCACAAAATTTCACTTCGTCCAATTTAAGGTTTCGCACCAGCATCAAGCAGTTATAACATTAATTTACAAAGAAATAAAATTGAATTGCTCAGAAGGAGAGTCAATGAAATTTTGCAAAGATATAGATAACAACAACTCGCTGAAGCGAAAAATATAGTATTTATCATTAAGCTTACAAAAGATGAATTTACAAAAAAATAAAAAGCAAGCATGCACACATACATAACAAATGAGAGAAGAGAAATGTAAAGAGAATGGAGGACTTCCATTAATTCTTGGGCGGATCTTCGCTGGATTCTTCTGGAAGAGGCGGAAGGTCTGGGAATGAAGGTACCTAGAAAGGGCCTCCCTTCAACCAGTTGAGTACTTCTTGAAGAACTCGCTCTCGCTGAAGGAAATAGAAAGGAAAACTATGATTTTCATCTCTAATTTCCCTTAGCAGCTGGAGCTGCTCTTCGCTGCCACTTGTTGACGCCTTGGTCTTCTTCACCGCTTGAGCTCGTCCCGCCGAAGCTTTTAGAGTGAAAGTTAAGTATTTCTTCTTGGATAAGAAGGGATCATTAGGCTGGCCCTTTAACCCTTGGAACAGGTAAAGCGCTGAGATGAAGTGCGGGTAGAGAAAATAGCTTGCCTTTCGCCTTTTTCATGAGCAAATCTCCCACGCGATGAGCTTCCCAACATTAACCAACATTCCCATCATGATGGAACGTATCAGCAAAGCTCACAGAATCGTCAAGGTGGACTCGTGCGATATTGGCATAAGCAAAGATTTTAAAAACGAGGCCCAAATTTGCCTTACTTCGTTGAGGTTCGGGGTGTGGAAATGGCAAGATTGAGGCCTCTCATCCCATTCAGCCCCATCTATGCCAATGACTTCTAGGCAAGTCTGGAGGTCTTCTTCTGAGTACTCATCCAACAGTTCTTTGTACTCTGACTTTTTGTGCTCGAGCCCAAAAAGTTTATTCCATGCCTCGGGAGCCCAATTGATTTCGCGGCTGCGAATCGTGGCCTTGAAGCTATTTCGATCCAGTAGGCTGGCGTAGAATTCAATCACCCACATTTGCCTCGCTAAGCCGAGCTCTGTACAAAGTTTCCTCCATCCTTGTTTCTCAATTTGCTCGACCACAACTAGTGAAAATCCTCTGAGATCGAGGTCGAAAGACTGCTCGGATAAGAATTTCTTCGATTGATATTCGATGTTCTTGTTTATTTTCTACTACTTGGCTTCGAATAAGCAACTGGTACAGGCTCTGCTTGGCTCTTTACTGAATTTGGCTAATTTTTTCGTAGGAGGCGAAAGGGTGATCGATGGCTCTACAACCCTTTTTTCTTTTAAGCCTGGGAATGCCCTTCAACTGCGCGCTTCGCTGTGTTGGTACTGGCTTAGGCTCGGTTTCCTCCTCTGAGTTTGAAAGGGTGAACAGCGCTTCGTCCAATTCGTCATTTAGATCTTCGACAGAGCTGATCACCCTTTCGCGTCTAAAAAGGCCCTTACCCTTCAGATTGGCAGACTTGCTGCTGGACGGCAAAGCTTCAACTTGACCAGCTATCAATTAAGCTTCATCATCAACAGCCGGTGAATCTTCAACTTTACTCTGCTCTTCTTCCTCCCGATCCAACCTTACGAAGCTTTCGAGCTCTTTGTCGGGCTG
Organism: Sechiopsis laciniata; assembly: GCA_037833695.1. Taxonomy (NCBI): domain Eukaryota; kingdom Viridiplantae; phylum Streptophyta; class Magnoliopsida; order Cucurbitales; family Cucurbitaceae; genus Sechiopsis; species Sechiopsis laciniata. The sequence goes on from JBBMKA010052825.1 coordinate 2,428, forward strand.
CAGACTCGTGACTTCCTTCGCCAAGTCGTCCAGTCACTCTTCCTCTTCATTGTCTGAGTCCTGCTCTTAGGCGTTAGCATCATCTTGGCAAAGTGCCAGCTGTGCATCATCTGCCTTAAGTTCCTCTGAGGAGTTGACCGTGTCCTGCTCATAGAGCTCTCTTAACAGGTTCTCACAGGGGAGCTGCTCTTTTTTGCTCGGTTCGATTATCACTGTGATACTCCCCTCGGCCACAGAAGCTTGGGGAGTTTTTTGGACTTTGGCAGAGCTTCGCTCTACCTTTCGCTGCCTCTGTGCAGCAGAATCCTCGTCTTTCTTCTCTTTCTTTCCTTCTTCTCTTTCTTTTCCAACATTTGCCTATTCTTGGCCCTCGACTTTTCCAATTCAGCCTCCAGTTCTGCCATTCGCTTTCACAATGCTTCCTGGGTAGAATCTTTGAGCTCAACAGCCTTCTTCTCTAGAACCACTGTGGGAGCAACAGTCTTCGCCACAGCAGGCTCAACTGGTTTCTTTTCGACTAGCCGCTTCTTTTATGGCTCTGCAGACTTGACTGAACTGGCTGTTGGGCCAACCTTCTTTGCCGCATCAAATGTTGCACCGGAGATCTTGGCGAAGGTACCCTCGCTCTACGACCGAATTCTTATGTCCACAGAAGGCACACCCGCCGCCTTGTCCACCGACTTTGCTAACTTTTTTAGGATAATTTTTCACCGAACTCCCACAAAAGGAGTTTCAGAAGCTGCGGCACTGGCTTGTGCTTCGCTTAGCGCGCTCATGCGTTGCTTCGCAGCTTTAAGCATGCTTACCTTTTCTTACTTTACAGCATCTTAAACGAGGTAGAAGTGATGGGAATTCTGGAAGCCATTTGGAATTTTTTTGAAAATTGGGTTAAGTGAGGTAAAACTTGGCGAAGTTTGGCGAAAGTTAGGGAGTTTGAGAGCTTTGGAGATTTTTGGAAGCATGAAAAGAGAAACATGAAGTGGGGGCATTGTATTTATAAGCCTGATTGCTCAGCATGCCATAAATGCCTCGAGAAGCGAGATACTCGACGACACACGGTGAGATTTCAACCGTTAGATTGAACGTTAGGCTGCCACGTAGTTCTCGAGATTTGGACTTTTATACGCGTCGAAATATGGATGCTAGCTGTAGTCCATGCGAAATGACACCTTGAGCCGTACCCAATTCCAACTCTTCGCTGAGCGAGCTTCCCCAAAATATAAATTTTAACTTCCCACAAACTTCACTCGCCGACACTGCACTTCGCTACAACCCTACTCTATTCTAGAAATTGAAATTTAACAACAACATAAACTTAGAAATAAAATATGTACAGGGTTTTTGGTACTTACCTAGCCTGGAGATGGAGTGCTTAATTAACTTGAGAAAGAAAAATCTGCCACTCCAGCCAGTTTGGTCCAGCTTAATCTCCCAATAATGGGGCGAAGCTCGCATTCGCGATGGCTTTGCCATAATAATGTTTAAGTCTGTGACCATTCACAAGAAATTTGGAATCATCAACATCATTCTTTAGTAAGATTACCCCGTGGGGATGTACTTGGACTATTTAGAATGGCCCTGACCACCGTGACTTCAGCTTGCTTGGGAAGAGTTTGAACCGTGAATTATACAGCAGAACCTTCTGATCGACTTCAAATTCTTTTGGCTTAATTCTTTCGTCATGTCTTTTTTCATCTTCTCCTTGTATAATTTTGTGTTCTCATATGAAAATAAGCGGAACTCTTCCAGCTCTAGCAGTTGCAAATTTCGCGCTGGCAAAATTCCCTGCGAACTGAGGTTCAACTCCTTGATTGCCCAATATGCCTTGTGCTCGAGTTCCAATGGTAAATAGCATGCCTTTCCAAAAACAAGGCGAAACGGAGACATGCCCAGCGAAGTCTTATATGCAGTTCTATATGCCTAGAGAGCATAATCCAGCTTGCTCGCCCAATCCTTTCGGTTTAGGCTCACCACCTTCTCAAAAATCGTCTTAATCTTGCGGTTTGATATTTTTGATTGACCATTTGTTTGAGGATGATACGCTGTGGTGACTTTATGTCGCACGTTATATTTCTGCAAAATAAATTCCAAAGCCCTGTTAATAAAATGCGTACCTTCATCGCTGATTAGTGCTCGAGGTGTTCCAAAGCGCGTGAAGACATGTTTCTGTAAAAACTTGATGACTGTTTTGGCATCATTCTTCGCACACACGATGGCTTTAACCCATTTTGACACATAGTCCACAGCGACTAGAATATACTGATTTCCATTGGAGTTTAGGAATGGCCCCATAAAGTCGATCCCCCATACATCGAATAATTCAACCTCTAAGATGTATTTCAGAGGCATCACGTCTTTTCTGCTTATATTTCCTAATCTCTGGCATCTATCACACAGTTTCACAAAATCATAAGAATCTCTGAAAATGGGTGGCCAATAATACCCCGATTGAAACACTTTCGCCGTTGTCTTTGCTCCACCGAAGTGGCTTGCATATGCTGCAGCGTGACATTAAGCGAGGATAGCTTTCGCTTCCTCTTCTGTCACACATCGCCAAATCACATTATCTGTACATTGCCTGTACAAGTATGGCTCATCCCAGAAATAATTCCTCACAACATGCAAATATCTCTTCTTCTGCTAATAGTTATAGTTTTTGGGCATTACTCCGCAGGCAAGGTAATTAGGAAAATCAGCGAACCAAGGTTCGCTTTTACATATTGTAAGTAATTGTTCATCGGGGAAAGTTTCGCTGACGTCTAATCGCTCAAGCGACGTGTCCTTGTTCTCTATTCTAGACAAATGATCTGCCACCACATTTTCACATCCCTTCTTATCAACAATTTCTAAAACAGACTCCTGCAACAACAACACCCATCGCAACAGTCTTGGCTTCACATCAACTTTTTGAAATAGATATTTGATCTCCGAGTGATGGGTGTAAATGGTTACTTTTGATCCAATCAAGTATTGGTAAAATTTGTCTAGCGCGAAGACAACTGCGAGGAATTCTTTCTCCGTAGTTGTATAGTTCTGTTGTGCTTCGTTCATCATTTTACTGGCATAATAGATGGGATGAATCAGTTTTTTGCCTCTTTGGCCAAGCATGGCTCCTACAGAATAGTTGATTGCATTGCACATGATGCAGAACGGGCGACCCCAGTCTGGAGTCTTAATGATTGGTGCTGAAATCAAGGCAGCTTTTAATGTGTTGAAAGCTTTCGTGCATGCAGAATCGAAGATAAAAGGCTTGTTTAATACAAGTAATTCACACAGAGGTTTGGAGATTTTCGAGAAATCTTTGATGAATCTCCTGTAGAATCCAGCATGTCCCAGGAAACTTTGTATTCCCTTCACATTTGATGGTTGTTCAAGTTTCTCGATTACTTCTACCTTCGCCCGATCTACTTCAGTTCCATCTCTCGAAATTCGATGTCCAAGCATTACCCCTTCTGTTACCATGTAATGGCATTTCTCCCAGTTCAGAACGAGGTTCATTTCTTTTTAAAACTTTGTCCAGATTCGCGAGGCAGCTTTCAAACGAGGCTCTGGAGACCGTGAAGTCATCCATGAAAACTTCCAAGCATTGCTCAATCATATCTGAAAATATCGCTAACATGCATCGTTGAAACGTTGCTGAAGCGTTGCATAGACCAAAAGGCATTCGTCGAAATGCAAAAGTTCCATATAGACATGTAAGAGTTGTTTTTTCTTGGACCTCAGGTGGAATTATAATTTGGTTATAACCCGAGTATCCGTCCAGGAAATAATAATATTCTTGGCCAGCTACTCTGTCGAGCATTTGGTCAATGAAGGGAAGTGGAAAATGGTCATTCTTTGTCGCGGCATTCAGCTTGCGATAATCCATACACACGCGCAAGCCAGTTACTGTTTGCATGGGTCTAAGTTCGTTCTTCTCATTTTGCACCACGATAGTTCCTCCTTTCTTTGGAACACATTGGACTGGGCTAACCCACTTGCTATCTAGAATTGGATAAATGACTCCCACATCGATCCACTTAATGATCTCCTTTTCCACTACCTCTTTCACAGCAGCGTTGAGTCACCTCTAATGTTCGACTGAGAAAAACGCATCGTCTTCCAATTTGATTTTGTGCATACAGAAAGATGGACTTATGCGTGCAAGTCAGTAAGGGTCCATCCTATTGCTCTCTTGTGCTAATTTAGTAAGTCCAACAATGCTTCTTCTTATTCCGGCATAAGCTTCGCTGATATAATTACTGGGGGGGGGGGTTTAGCTTTTGCCCAAATATTCGTACTTCAAATGATCTGACAAAGGCTTCAAGTCTAGCATTGGTGCTTGTTCTATTGATGGTTTAGCAGGTGGATCTCTGTCTCTAAAGTTTAACGAGTTGTTTATCAGGCTCAGATTCTCATTAAGCTTCTCCTCATCTGGTGATTCTTCTTTGCTTGTCTCTAGATAGTAGGAATTGGCATCATCTCGTCGCTCCAGCGAGCTCTCCACATATACTTCGCTGAAATCATCTTACATTGTAGTAATGGCAAAAGATTCTTCTACTTAGGCTAAGTATTTCATTGAGTCGTTGGTTCTAAACTTGATCTGGTCCTCATTCATCTGTAGAGTAATTGTTCCCTCATTGATGTCAACAAGCATTTGCCCTGTTCATAAAAATGGTCGTCCCATAATGATAGGAACCTCCTTGTTTGCCTTATAGTCCAGAATTATGAAGTCAGCAGGGTAGATAAACTTATCCACCCTGACAAGAATGTCCTCTATTTTTCCTTCTAGTCTTGAACGATCTGCAAGTTGAATTGTCATAGATGTAGGTTTTTCTTCGCCAATCCCATATTTTCGATATACAGACAACGGCATCAGATTTATGCTTGCTCCCAGATCGCATAGGGCTTTTCCAATGTAATGTCCTCCAATTGAGATTGGAATTGTAAAGGCTCCAGGATCTTTTTCTTTGACTGGCAGTTTATGGCTTATGCGCTGCATTCTTTGTTAAGCGAAATAATCTTGGCTTCGTCTGTGCTATCTTTTTCGGACAAGATTTCTTTCAGGAATTTTGCGTAGTTCGGCATTTGTCTCAATGCTTCCAACAGTGGAAGGTTAATTTGGATTCCCTTCAGAATCTCCATAAACTTTTCAAATCCCAAGCCTTCTTTCTTCTTTTTCAGTCTCTGTGGAAATGGTGGGGGAGGCTTAAATTGAGTCGCTTCCTTATTCTTCGTTTCACCAGGTTCGCTCGCTAGCAATACTTTTTGCTCTTTGTCGTTCGCTGCGGCGATTTCTCCACCTTCTTCATACTCAAGCTGATCTTGTCTTTCATCAATTCGCTCATGCGAATATATTGTCGAATCGTCATTCATCTCTTCAACACTTTCTAACTTCGAACGATCCTCAATTACTGAGATTGCTTTAACTTGTTCCTTTCCGTCACGTTTAGCGGGTTCAGTATCAGATGGCAATCTACCAACTGGCCTTTATTACAGCTCGTTCGCAAGTTGTCCCATCTGAGTTTCCAAATTTTTAATGCCTACTTGGTTGGTTTGATTGATCACATGTTGATTTTGTGCAATGGCTTCGCTTTTCTCTAGTAGTTCTTTAAGGTCCTTCCCATTATTGACCCATAAAAAATTGGGATGGTGTCTCAATCCTTCATTTTATGTGTTGGAAAAAGGGTTGTTGCAGTTCGCTTGGGCAAAGTGTACTAACGCTGGATTATGCAGGCACTCATCGTAGAAGTGTCCTTTGCCACATAAAACACATGATTCATAAGAGAGATTTTGCTGGTTGTTCGCGAATGACGACTGTGCGGAATTGACACCTTGAATTCCTGTATTGGTGTTATTTCCATTCTGCATATTCAGCAGCATTGCTCTCACCTCTGCTACTTGTTTCTTTAATTCTAGGTCATTGACAGCCTCAACCTTCGCTCCAATATGTGCATCTGCACGAACATCCTCCTTCCACTGGCTAGTGTTTTGCGCAATTCTCTCAATGATCTCAACAGCTTGGTTGTAGGTTTTAGACAATAGGGCTCCAACTGCAGATGCATCGAGCACAGTTTAGCTGCTTTGCTTAATCCCCCATAGAAATACTCAAGTTGCACACAACAAGGAAATCCATTGTGTGGGCACTTTTTGTATCATCTTAAATCGATCATATGCATCAGCGATTGATTCGCTCATAGCCTGTCTGAATAAGACGATCTTATCATGATGCTACATCATTTTCTTTGGTGGGAAGTACTTTAGCAAGAACCGCCTTGCTAGTTCCTTCCATGACATGTCTCGCAGATTGTCCTATGCGTCCAACCACTCCTTCGCCATTCCTAGCAGCAAATGCGAAAAGGCTTCGCCTTAAACTATCTCGCGACATATTAGGAATAACAAAGGAATCACACACACCCATGAATTCCCTCAAATGGATGTGTGGATCTTCGTTCGCTAATTCGTGGAACTGGGCTTTTTGTTGGAGTAAAGTATTCATCATTGGCTTAATTTCTAATGCTCCCACCCCATCATCCGGGCAAATTCTACCTTGCATGAATTCCACCATATTGGGTGTGGCATAAGCACTTACTTCTCCATCCCTATTATCCGCCATCATAATATGGTTGGCGAGAAACTGATCTGCATGCTCATAGTTTGGCTCCACTGGTCGTTTAAGTCTTGCCTCTGCATTTGCGGCAAGCACAGTTGCGTTTGCGTCAGCCATTCTGTTAGGATGATTTTGCCTCCTATTTCTTCTTCTTCTGAGTAAGTTACACTCTGGTTTGGGATCGAAGGGTTCTACGATCTCTTGCCTTCACATACACAGCACTCGAAATCACCTGAAATGAGTATGCAGATTAGTTTGTAACTTTAAAGCACTACTCTTAACATTACTCTGCAAATAGAAAGCACTTTAAAAAAATCCTCGGCAACGGCGCCAAAAACTTATTGACTCGCCGAACTAACATATAATAATTAACGAAATAATAATGATGATGATTGCGTGGAATAGTGATGCGGCAAATCTCCACCTTCGCTAAAGCGAAAGGAAACTTAAACCAAACGAGTGTGTGTGTGTGTGTGTTTGCAAACGCACAAGTGTACGTGGTCAAATTATAGCAAGTTTTAATCAGTAAATACAGGTCATTCTCCACAGGGATTTTCGCTGCGTTTATATTCATTTTCATGCAAGAGTCAGATGATAACAAAGTTGTAGGTGAATAGATTTTTTTTTTGGATTGAAATGTATAATGACTTGTTGCGAAGTAAAAACAGATATGGGACTAAGTATCGGAGAGATTAAGGGTTTTCGGGTACTCCACTTAATTGAAGGGGATAGCGAGAGTGAACAACCAAGGGTTCCCTTGACTTTCTCAAGTTCTGAAAGCTGGCTCTCTCGAGTTCCTAGTGTGGTTTTCTCAAACTCAACTGCTGTTAAAACACCTTATACCATTAGGCGAACCTTATCTCTGAGTGCTCTTTGATTAGTAAGCAAGCTTAACAGTCGTAATGTAATACATGCAAGTTCGCTCACTCTTTTTCTCTCAAAATAGGGTAGAGGCAAATATATGGCTTGGCAACGGTATATGAGTAGCATGCATAAAAAGTTTTTATTCTCTACCCCTTTCACCCCAGCGAAATCTCCTACTTCCCCATAACCTTCCGATAACAAATTTAGCTACTCATACTAGTCAGAACTTTAAAATCGACAGAAAATAGAACAGCCATGCTCGAATGAAAATTGCGAGAAAGTAGAATGCACCAATTAACATAAATAAAAGCAAGGTATAGAAAAATGCCTGAAACTTCGATAAATGTTGAACTCAGGTAAACTCCGGCTACAAAAACATCTTCGAAAGTAGTAAACTAAGCTAAGAATTGATAACACTCATCACTCAACTACACTAAGGCTAAACTAAAGCTCAGCGAAATTGCTCTAGCGGCTTGAAAGCTAATCGGAAAGTAAACTCTGGCCGAAATTGGAAAGAAAACTACTCTGAACTCCAGAACTGAAGAAAACTCTAAGAAATTCCTAACTCCTTGCTCTGAAAAGACGTTCGCCTTTTATAGGCCTCTGGACAAGCTCTGTAAAATCTTACTCCAAGATCTCTGCTCTGACGAAGCTGCTCTGCTCTGACTTTCTTCTGCCCCACGATCTATTTTGTCGTGAGGTCAGAGCCGACAAGTATGAGCTGCTGTGATTCAATCGTATAGCATCCAATTTTTGCCACGTGCCCTTTTGAATACTACAAATATCCCTTCGCTTTGCTTCTTCATCCCAATGCTTTGGTTCCGCAAAAGGGTGGTGCCAGTTCTGGCTGCTTGTTGGGTCTGGCCTTCGCGTGCGCGAATTCTCTATGGTGTGAATTTCGCTTCACTCCATCAGGAATGCTGCAAATAAACTAGAAAATATCAATTCTTTTTAACACTTATAAATTTGCACACGTTCAAGCATAATTCACTACAACAAACCTCTAAAATGCATCCTAATCAGAAAACTAAAGGATGCTTCGCTTAAGCATAACTTTTGGAATGATGGGGCGAAATTCAATATTAAATTACTTCATTATAGCAAATTCTAATAAAAATATATTCTTTTAAGCTACTTTAACTCTCAATTCTTGAGAGTTATCACTTACGCATGTGTTAGATAGATCTAGGAAGGAAATAACTAGAGCATGTTAACTAGGTTTCAACTTAATAATAGTAAGTGTCGACCGGTGACCGCATGCGATTTAAGTTCGACTATGTATAATATTCTAAAAGTGATTTCAGACTGAAGATGCTACTGCTAATAGTTAAGTAGTAAATCGCAGGGTTGCGCAAGTATAGGCAATCGATTCGCAACAAGTGATAAGTATTTATTTTATCGTTCTCCACAGGGAATTTGTATTTAATAGGTGTAAATCCGAGAGTCAATACAGAATGTAAACAATACTGATTAAATTTTGAGTTGGTGAATGCTACATAAACATAGATGCATATGCAAGTGATGCGAGTGCGACTATAGCTGCAATTATATTACTCATGCGATAATGGTGACCTTTACATCGTACTTCCTTAACTTAACAAATGCTTCCGCACTTGTGACCGGGAACACCCATCTTCTGCTGTAGTGCTCCGCACTTTTCTCCAGGCGGCGTACGCACTAGCAGGGTTAACTTTAACTCTTTTTAATGATGCAAAAGACTCCACATCAGACTAGTTGTGACCTGTTGGATCTTCCGTCGACTCCTTCCAAAGTTGTTAGAGGCTGGCATATGTGGGTAGCTAACCGACACATACTTCATGAATAATTCAGCATTACAAAGTAATATTGCCCACACTTATAACATATAACAACCAAACTGCATTTAAATGCCTGATGAACTATTGAATTAATGCTAGATGACAAAGGTTAATGCAACATGCTAACATACTCCGTAAGATAAGTTGTCGCGAGATTACTAATCCTTACTATGTTGTACCTTAATTTCCCCTTCTAGAGGACTTAATAGCAACCCGTCGGTACATTGCTCGTGGGTTTGCAAAATAATTAAATAATGCGTAAACAACTAGTGAGAAGGTACCTAACTCCTCTCCAAAATACCTTAGACAAGGTAGTGCCTAGTGAGAACAGCTAATCCAAACTCTTGTCATCCCCTTTTCCAAGGTTGATGGCATGCAAGCAATAGGTGGACTGTCAATCGATCTGCGCTAACTCAAATAACTACCGCTCTTAACAATAATCTCAATGCCTTCCTTAGTTAGTCAATCATGATACACACTCCCTTATCTACTTCTTAAAATCAATATCAATCATTAAACCATAACATAGGATCAAGTCTGAACAATTTATTGCACAATACAACTTAAGAAACGTTACAATCTACGCTTATGGTTACATGAGAAATGCAATGAAATATACTAAAAAAAAAATGCAATAAAACTACATGCTAGTTGATATTAGGCTACTAGAATCTTCGTCGTTATTGCTAACGAGTTCTTCACCAATGAACGCCATGGTACAAAGTCTTCTGGGGTTATAGATGAAGGATAGCTGGGATCTCCATTGAGACCTCGGCATCACAGAAACCATCCACAGTAAATCTCTGGTCAAACCAACACACTTTTCTCTTCAATCTTTTACAACTTTATAGGCGTCTAAGGTTTCTTGGCGAACACGCTCAATCTTGCAGATTTGTTGGCTGAATTTTTGCGGTTGGCGATTCTTTCCATCTTTGTCCCGTTGATTCTGCTCTTCGAATCATGATCAGAATTTCCTTTCTTTATCTTCAATGCCAACTGCTAGTTTATCGCAATGCAAAATTAAAGGCGTTCCTGCGTGTTCTAACATGTTAGCGGCATTTCTTATAATAATGCAGTTTTCTCATTTATTCGTATCATTTAATGTATTTTAACTGCATTTTTATCCTTCTTTTAGCTTGACGGGAGCGTTCCGAGTGCTAATATAAATTCTAAATTCTAAATAATATAAATTCTAAATAATTAATCCCCGAAAATGGCGTCAAAGACTTAACTGGAGCGTTCTGAGTGCTAATATAATCATAGTAATTAATTTAGAGTTAAACTATTAAGAAAACCTCATAATCGCTTATGCGCAAGTAGGGGTGATTTTGGTTCGATTTTTGTTGGTTTTGTACCAAACCGACAACCGAACCGATATCTTCGATTTTCAAAAAATTCATCCGATCCAATGTCCAATAAAGTAGAGAACCATTGGTTTGGTTTTCAATTGGTTCGATTCGGTTTCGGATCTTATCGATGTCCAATTTTTTTAATATATCAAAAAAAAATTTCATAAAAAAATCTCATAAACAACAATATTTTTAAAGGTCGGAAGTATTTTTTAACTTATTAAAAATTATTTAAGGCTAGTTTTTACTTGAAATAGGAGGGAATTAAGAAAATCTTCAACACTTTATGAAATCTTTAAAATAATGGAAGGAAGATGACTTTATATGACTTATTGACAAAATATATATATTTATTTATAATCTCAAAAAATATATACATATATATTTTGGTTTGGATCGATTTTTATTGGTTTTTTAAAATGAAAACTGGAACCGATCCAATATTTTTGGTTTTTTCAAGTTACAAATCGATATGTCCAATTTTGTGCTAAAAAATCGATCTGATCCATTGGATTGAATTGGTTCGGTTTGGCTTTTCAATTTTTTGGTTTTTTGTTGCACCCCTACGTACAAGTATACGTGGTCGAAGCGCAGCAAGTAATAAGTATATAATTTTATCGATCCCATAGAGATTGATGTCTATAACTAATATTGCTAAGTCGATAGTTGTGCAGAAAGTAAATGCATGGTTGAAATAGTTGTTGCTACTCTTTTGATGCTGATAATAAAATGAAGTTAATGCTAACAGTAATAAATATGAATGCAATGAGTAGTGATAAATAGACAGTTGTAGAAGATATTAAGACCGCGGAACTAGTTATCGAGTTTCTCGGTTCCTTCTAGCAATAAGTACTTCTGCACTTAATGATTTACGGCAGAACCAGCTTCCACTGCGAACTCCGTACTAACTTGGGGTGAAGCGAGCAATAGTGAGGTTATTCTTAACTATTCTTATTAATGCAGGATCTCTTGTTTTGAGCTAGAATTTTTTTGATTGACGCCAACTTAATTGTTTGATTGATTCTCTGTTCTTTCCTTGTTGGTGTGATTCTTCGAGCACGACCGCCTTGTAAAACGTGTGAGTCTTCTATGTGTGTCACTGCTCGTATTGTTTTTTCCCTCTAGCATAAGTGTTCAGTATTCCCTGCATTAAATAGTCTTTTTAGCGCAAAGTCATACAATATTCATACTTAATCTACGAATTGTGCTTCTGATGCTACTTTATGAATGCATGTTGATTTCTATTATTTATGCTCGCAATTTCCTACTGATGCTCATTTATCTCCCTTAATAGTAAGAATAAAGCATACTATTGTAGCCTAAAATATGCTCTATTTGAGAGTTATCAGTGCTCTCAGCTCTCTACGAAAGGTTCACTGAGGTTCGGGATGGAACGGAAAAGTTATGCTCATGCACAAGGCACACTTGCAGCAATTGAAACAAGTGACTCACCTTTTATCAATAAAACCTATTCTAGACTATCAATAATTAGTAAATTGACACAGTCCCCGACAATGGTGCCAAAAACTTGGTCCTGCAGAATCGTGTTCCTATAATCATGTAAATTAAATTCCACAATCACGCAAGTATATGTAGTCTCCAACAAGTGATAAGTAAAATTTGTATCGTTCTCTTTAAGGACTGTGATTTTTACCAAAATATGTAGCTTAAAATCAAATGCGAAAAAATAGACAATTAGGTTTGAGATTTGGTTTCCTTGTAATTTAGCAAAGAAGAGTTAAAATGCGTAAAGTTTAAGTGGATAGAAAGACTCGACTAAGATACTCATGGGATGCATTCACTATTCTAAGGGGAAGGATGCGATAAAGAGTAACTATCATACTTCGCAGATCTAACGTAAACTTTCGCGTTCATTCACACTAAAACCAACTCTCATTGTGAGTTAGCGTAGAGGATACTCGATGCACCACATGCAGTAGTAAAATTTTTATTCCTAAACTCTTTTTAAAAGCATAAAGAACTTCATACTAACCTATCGAACATGTAAATTAGCCTTAGGTCGTATCTTCTCCCGATTCAACAACCTATTAGTTCGTGTAGATGGCCGGTCAATACTTACTGTTAAATTTAACTCTAACTTGACATGTTGTAGTTATTTTCCCCTGGTTCCCCTTACACATGCGTAAGCTATCCCATTTTCTCTTAACGTTGTCTTAATAGAGTTAGTTCATGATGCAAATAAAGAAAACAACAATCGACATGCAAGATAACATGTTGAATGGTATCTGCGATATCCGATGTGAATAATCTATATAATGAATGAATTTTAAGGTTAACCTAATGCTAAGTGTCGACTTCAAAATCTTTTTCACACAAGTATACGCGGTCAGAAATGTAGCAAGTGATAAGTATTTATTATATCGTTCTCCATAGGGATTGATGTCTAGACTTAATTTTACTAATTTAAGAGGTGTGTACGAAATGTAAAAAGATGAGTTGGTGATTGTTTTGATGCCTTCAACCTATTGTAGCATACTAGGTTGTCGTACGGTTCCTTTTTCCGAACTCACCGCAAGTTATATACATGGGTAGCTAATCGACGCATATGTATAAAATAGTAGATGCAGCAGTGTAAAACTCTCTAACCTATGCTCCTAACATGCTTTTACTCGGGACTCTTCATTCAAGACTCCTATAATGCAGCATAACAAAACACATCAGTAAGAAGTTTAAATCGGATGATTTTACTACGACTACTAAATGTTCGAAGCTATAACTACTCCTAAGAAAAATAATAAAAATAGAATTAGCGCGGTTGTGAAGTGTGCAGTTCTCTTGTCATCGGCTCCTACAAACACCACCAGTTGCTTCTCATATAGATTAGCTTCTAGCCATCCGACCAACTCACCTAACCCTGGCTTCCTTCTTGCGATTTATAGAGTTAATTTACTTGGTTGCAAGCCTAGGTGAGATGAGAAATCCTCATTAATGCAGGATCTCTTAATTTCCGCTGGAATTTATTTGATTGACATCGATTTAATTGATTGATTGATTCTCTGTTATTTCCTTGTTTGTGTGATTCTTCAAACACGACTGCCGCGTGAGTCTTCTATGTGTGTCACCATTCACATTCCTTCATCCCCCAACATAGGTGTTCAACATTCCCTGCATTAAATAATCTTTTTAGCACAAAATCGTATAATATTCATACGTAATCTGCGAACTGTGCTTATGATGGTACTTTATGAATGCATGCTGATTTCCATGGTTTATATTCACAAATTCCTACTAACACTCATTTATTTCCCTTAATCCTAAGAATAATGCAAACTATTGCAGCCTAAAATATGCTATATTTGAGAGCTATCACTAACTTTTAGTGAATTTGGAAGAAGGAACTGTAGGGTTATCCAGTATGCTACGATAGGTTTTATTGTGGGGTCTATCACATTATTTAAGGGATTAGGAATAACACTACTATTGCATGTGTTGTTTGGAGTTAAATATGAAGAACCATAGCAGAAGCTAGGTTTATCAATAAATTAATGAGCGCGGAAGCCCTCGTTAGGTTAGGGAAGCATGAAATCAAATTTACCACCATCGCATGATCTGCATCTGCATTTTACCATTACTCATTTACTTTGCAATTAGAGTCTTGAAAACCCAAAACAATCACCAACTCATCTTTTTACATTTCGTGCACACCTCTTAATGAGGATTTCTCAACTCACCTAGGCTTGCTGACCAAGTAAATCAACTCTATAAATCGCAAGAAGGAAGCCGAGGTTAGGTGAGCTAGTCAGATGGCTAGAAGCCAATCTATATGAGAAGCAACTCGTGGTGTTCGTAGAAGCTGATGACAAGGGGACTGCACACTTCACAACCACGCCAATTCCATTTTTATTATTTTTCTTAGGAGTAGTTGTAGCTTCGAACATTTAGTAGTCGTAATAAAATCATCTGATTTAAACTTCTTACTGGTGTGTTTTGCTATGCTGCATTATATGAGTCTTGAATGAAGAGCCCCGAGTAGAAGCATGTTAGGAGCATAGGTTAGAGAGTTTTACAGTGCTGCATTTACTATTTTATACATATGTGTTGATTAGCTACCCACGTATATAACTTGCAGTGAGTTTGGAAGAAGGAACCGCATGACGACCTAGTATGCTACAATAGGTTGAAGGCAAGTCTTTGCATTATTTAGGGAGTTAGGAATAACCTCACTATTGCTTGCGTCGCCCTCAGTTAGTACGGAGTTCGCAGCGAAAGCTGGTTCTGTCGTAAATCATTAAATGCGGAAGTACTTTTTTTTAAAGAAAAGTGAGGAACTCAATAACTAGTTTCGTGCTCTTAATATTTTCTACAATTTTCTATTTGTCACTACTCATTGTATTCATACTTATTACTATTAGCATTTGCATTATTTTATTATTAACATCAAGAACAAAAGATCAGCCCATTCATTTACTTTTCAGCACAACTCTTGCCTTATGAATATTAATTCTAGACATCAATCTTTGTGGGATCGATAAAATACATACTTATTACTTGCTGCATTCCAACAGCGTATACTTGCGCGTAAGAGATTTCGAGGCATACTTAGCGATAAGTTTAACTTCGAATTAGTTACTGTACAATTATATTAGCACCTGGAATACTCCAGTCAGTTAACATACGTGGGTAGCTAATCGATGCATACTTTAAATAAAAATGCAACACTGTAAAATCCAACTACCCGCAATCCTAACATGCATTCTACATACCAATTTTTACCAAAACTTCTAACCTGATGAAACATAAAAAAGAGCAACAAGTAATAATGAAGAGGTTGAATTATCATTACTAAATGCTGGCTACATATCTATAACTACTTCTAACTAAAATAAGAAATAGCAAAAAGAAAGGAATTGGTGTGGTTGCGAAGATGTGCAAACTTCTTGTCATCGGATCCTACGAACACCACCAGTTGCGTTCTGCAGGGTCTTCTTCCCATGTGTCTTGGCTTTTGGCCAGCCGACCAGCTCTCCAATTACAATTTCTCGCCTTCTATAAATATTAACGAATTATTTGGCTTGATTAATTTTTTATTTCTTTCCTTATTGACTTTATTCTTCAAACCTGACTGCTTTGAATGTGTTGTGTGCTTTTGCCTTTACCGTTCGCATCAAGTTCGTTCACCAGCGTTGTCTTTTCACGCTCCTGCATTGTATATCATTATTTAGTGCAATTTATTCATTCTTTTATTTTAAAATACAATGTTTTGCCCTTTTTATGCTGAATCATGGATGCATGAAATTTCTAACAGTTTTAATCGCAATTTGTTCTTAACTATTCAATTATGTCCCTCGAACCTTAGAAAATACAAATTAAAGTAGCCTAATTTATGCTCTATTTGAGAGCTATCACTGAACATCGTATTAATCAATTGTAAAATGAGTCTTAAGCAAATAAAAATGCTACAATGTAAACTACGAAATAAACAAACTCTAATACTATCAGTAGATCGATGCAGTTTTTATGGTGGTGTCAGCACTTCGTTGTGGGCTTACAGCTCTCCACCTTCTTCCACACCTTCTTCTAGCTCTCAACTTCTCATTTTATAATATCCTCTAGGGTTTCAACAAGTGATGAAATCTCATGGCAGCTAGGATTTTGACATGAGCGACAGATTTTCCTTTGATTAGGTTGGTAATTATGTCTTCGACAATTAAGGAAGAGAATCTCAAGATTATCTGATACGAATAAGACAACCGAACCATTGCATGTACCTGAAGGACCTATTACAAGGAGCAAGGCAAAGAAAATTCAAAGGCATATATATTACATCTTCAAAAGCTTGCCAATGCACAAGAAGAGATAAAGCTTTTTCAAGCCAAATTTATTTACAACATTTGCACAACAAGTGAAGAAGAGATTGAAGTGAA
>JBBMKA010052836.1:0-18929 GCA_037833695.1 Sechiopsis laciniata
GATTTAGAATATTTTCTTCTACCCAAAGTCTAATCATGCCACAAACTTTCTTATGGCATATTTCCCATTCTAAATCGGTTTTATCATCCGGCTTGTCTAATGAAAACACAGGAAGATATAAATCATTCACATATAAAATATCTTCCATTTTTTTTTCCACACTTGATAATTTGATCCATTCAAAAGAACCATTCTACCACCACTATGACTATTTTCCATATTAACACAAGTCCGCTAATTAAACTTAACCACAAAGCTCTAATACCACTTGTTGGGAATAAACACTATTCTAATAGGATCAATTATTCCCTCTATTGTGTTCCTAATGAAAAATCAGCAAGCATATATATATATGGTAGATAAATCAAGCACAACACACAAGAATTTTTAACGTGGAAAACCTCCTCAAGGAGAGGAGTAAAAAAATTACGAACAGAAGTCAAATCTCCACTATAATCGATAATGTGGAACAACAGGTTCTCCCTAGTTACAACTAGAGGTATACAACATATGGCAACTCAAGATAAACAATCTTGGCAACAAACAACACTAAACAAGGAGAAATAAATAGAAAGATCTCACAAGATTGTGGAACCGAATTGCCACTAGAATCTAGATGTAGAAGCCTCTAATGCACGATCCCACCGTTCAGATTGAAGACCCTTGTATCAAGCACACGCTGTCCAAATTACGGCGGTGCAATTACTCAAAAACGCCAAAATACTGAAACTGGTTGAAACCTCTTTTCCTCTCTATTTACTTTCTCTCTCTAGCTGTTGTTTCTCTCTCTCTGGCTGCTGTTTTTCCAGAATTTTTGTGTGTTAAATGAACCAAGGTGACAAAAGTCGCTTTAAAACACTTAGCCCTAATGGGCCTTATTTGATGGGCCTTCACAAGAGTGAATAAAACCCAACAGGCAGCACAAACACGTGAGAAATAACGAGTTCGACACGATTTTTCTTGCAGGTCTGCGGCCAATCGATTGGAATCGATGATTCAGGTGTGGATCGATCGAATCTGGAAAGGGTAGGCGACTAATCAACCGGTACGAGCGTGGGTTTAGCCGAAATTGAAAGTGGGTTTGGCCGTTTTCTCGCTCAAACGTAATTACGCTACTCAGATACCACTCGAGAAGAAATTCGGCACAAGCACAACTCAATTCCAACATCGTTAGAGATGAAACGACAGTGAAAATGGAGATTGGCGGTGGGTTTTGTCTGTGAAGAAAAGGTGAAGACCCAATTTCCTTCTTTTTTTTTTCTTTTTAATTGCTCTCTAGTAACGTATCAAAACATGTAAAGTTATTTTTTAAAAAATAATTCATACTAGCTATTTTACCAACTATTAAAAGAAGAGCAAATGCCCATTAAACTTAGGGTGTGTTTAGGCTAAGGGGAATGATAATAATTAAGGGAGGAATGATAATCAGGAGGAGAATAAGAAAGAGAATGATTATGGAGGGAATCGTTATTTGTGTTTGGGGTGAATGTAATGATTATGAGGAGAATGATTATTTGTATTTGAGATAAATGTAATGATTATGGAAAAAATAAAATAATGAATATAATATGAGTAAAAAATAGTGATGTAATGTATGAAAAGTTATTGGAGAGAGAATAAAAAGTAATTAGAGGGAGAATAAAAAAAAATTTAGAAAAACGTGATTATGAGAGAAATAATTTGTAGTGGTCCGAACACGCTAAATCATCTCTATTCTCATTCTCCCTTTTATTCTTGGTGACCCAAATACCTTTTTACTATTTTAAATCATAAAATCAATAAAAATAAATTGGAGGCTCAAAGAAAAGTATTTTTTTTCTTGAAGAGTCATGGGATTTGAGAAGGCAATTGTTATTAAAAACAAAAAAAAAAACAAAAAAAAAATCTATTTTAACCGTTGAGATTAATAAACCAAGAGAGAAAACCCAAAGGGTTGATGGTTTCATAAAATTTAGAAGTCTCAAAATTGACATTAATGTCAAAGAGAAACCTACACATTTAAACCAATATTTATCTTTAAAAGAGTAACTCCAAAAATACTCTTTAAAATTAAAATTAGTAAGAAAAAATCAATTAATTAACACAACAAACACAATAGTTAAAAAGAAACGGCCTTCATCCAAAAATGCTCCTCCTAAATTAAAATTCACAAAATTTCAATACGAACATAAATAAAGGAATAAAATTATTAAACTAACCAAAACAAATATTTTGGTTTTGAGAATCAATTATAAAAATGAATGTTCTATTTCTATTGGAGGGATATTCAACTTTCCATTTGTATTAAAAATGCATTTAACTTAATTATAAAACAACCCTTATTTAAAAATAATTCAATAATTACCCAATTATTTTTAATAATTATAAAAGAGTCCTTCAATCCCAAATCCGCAAAAAGCTCAACATATATTAATTTACTGGAAAAAACTTGAGACGAACAAAACCAAGAAAACTTAAACTACAAACAACGAATAGAAAATCTCGGGTCGTCACAATTTGAAACACAACTCTAACATTTTACATAAAAAAAAGTAATGGTAAAGAATTTTTATAAACATTTTTTATGCCAAGGGTATTTCTTTTTACTGAAAATTGGAGCTTTGCTCCTATATACTTGGGCACCACTGATTTGTCTCTAGATTGTGGCATCATGATACATCGAAGAGTGGAGACACAAATTGAGGTGTCTAAGACCAAGAGGATTTTTTTAACTTTTTTTTTTATGATTCAAGAGTATTTTTTTAATTTTCTTAAGGTTCAAGGATATTTTTAAAATTTTTTCAAAGTTCATAAATATTTTTTTAACAAAATTTTAACGATTTTCATCCAAATTTAACTAAGAAAATATTTTTGACACGTTTATTAAAATTGAGAAGTATCTTTCAAACTTTTCAATATCCAAATATATTGTTAACACAAATTCCATGTTCAATGTATATTTGATACTTTATTTGATCTTTTTTATAATTTAACATATATTCCATGTTCAATATATAATCCTCATTTGATCTTTTTTATAATTTAACCACGAGTGAGTTTTGAAATTACAACTTTTTTGTTACTTGTCCTACATCATGTCATTAAAATTCTATTCTTTTAATATGAAAATCTCATTTTAACATATATTTTTAAATAAAGTTTAAAAAGGCTCTTGGCTATTTAATCTGCACTGATATTGATGAGTTATTATTTTTTTGATGTATTTAAACCAATTTAGCATTCTTTGAATTATTTTTAAATTAGAGTATACAGGTGAAGTAAATTAAAGTAATTAATATGTGTTTTTGATCTAGGCTATAATATGCCAAAAGAAGATTCTAATGTTTGTCTCAAAAGAAGAGAAGATTATAATGTACGTGAAATATTGTCGTTGAATATATATATATATATATATATATTTTAAGCTTATAAGTGAATTATTGTGGTTTGTGTTAAAAAAGAGAAAAAAAATAATAATAATCTTAGTTCCTAGCTTTTGGGTTGAGTTTGGATTTAGTCTTTAAATTTAAAAATGATTATTTTAATTTTTCATATTTGAATAATACTCAACTTTAGTCATTGAAATAGTACAATGTTAATGACATAATGAAATATTGAATAACGACTAAATTAATTTTAATCTCAATAGATTGATGATCTGATTTTATTATAATTTATTTTTAATAAAAAATACATAATAAAAATAGAAAAAACAAAACAACAAACGTTAGTAAACTTTTTATTATTCTCAAAAAAAAGAAAAAAGAAAAGTAAACTTTTTATTTTTAGATAAAAAGAATCTAGTGACTTTTCATCTTCAAAATTGGGAATTTCCTTCACATTTTTTTATTTCATCTATAAACCTTCATCTTCTTCTTTCCTAAACCAACATAAATTCTAGATTTTTTTTTATTTTGTTCACATAAATTCTAATATATTGCCAAATTAAATATCTTTTATACAGCCAAATAGCTTGCTTGTATCTCCCTGGTGCTCGACGAGGAGATCTGGAAACTGTTGCTTTGGGAAAGAAGAAGATGAAGATTGAATCAATTCCATTTTTTCAATTTTTCAATTTTTTTCTTCCCCATTTGTAGATGTGGCCACGATTCAAAATGAAATGAAAAAGTCTGTTCTTTGGGAACGAATCTGAAAACGGTTGGTTTAATTATCTTGAATAACTTTTTATTAAATTAAATTCGTAACTTCTGGAAACTGTTATTATGATTTTTTTTCTTCTTGAATAATTGGTTTATTTATCACGATCTGGAAACTATTATTGCGAATTTAATTTAAATTATATCTTAATTATTATAAACCTATCTATCAGTCATTTACAAAAAAATCTGGAAACCATTGATTTGGGAAAGAGGAAGATGGAGAGTTTAGAAGAATTGAAAAAGTTTGTTATTTCAAGATAAAATTATCAACTTTGAAGATGAAAAGTTATTAAATTCCTTTTATCTAATAATAAAAAGTTTATTAATGTTTTTTTTTTTTTATGTATATCTATTTTGAATTTTCTTTCTTTATCATGTATTTTTTTATTAAAAATTAATTATAATATAACTATATCATTAATTTATTGAATTAAAAATTAATCTAGTAATCATCTTAATCGACATTCTATTATGTTAGTAGTGATTCTATTATCTCAAAAATTCAAATCAAGTATTATTCAAATGTAAAGATTAAAATTGTTAAGACCAAATTAAAAGCCAAGGAAATGAAAAAGTATTTTTCCAAAAAAGAAAAGAAAAGAAAATGTTAAATAGAACCAAAACCTTGCACGTAGTTGATAAATAAGAATATGCCAAGTCAAACTCTAGTACAACCACAAATTTTTTTTACTGACTTCAGAATGAATGCAGAACATTTTAATATATCTCTTTGGAGATGGTGTCAGAACTTATCCGATAAAAACGTCTTGGAATTTGATTGGATAAAACATTTTGATTAATCAAGCTTTTGAAAAGTTTAGTCTATATCTACCATTTTTCTCATTAGATTTTGTTTGCCCTTTCCAAAAGTTTAGTCTATATCTACCATTTTCTCTAGAAGTCACAAAGTTTAAATCTCTCTATTTAAACTTAATATATACTATGGGTGGAATTTCTAAAAAACAAAAGTCGGGAGAAACTTACAAAAACCAAATGAGAAATTAAGATAAAAATATATTTATCTCCCTAATTTTGGATGAGGTTTTATTTAGTTTACGTGTTTCAAAATTAAATATTTTAATTTTTGACATTTCAAGAATCAATAATTTTAATATTTGTTATGACAAAATTATTATTAACCTAGCAAAATTTTGACTTAACTAATTTTAAATCACAATATGTTTGATTGTTGAACATGATTTCTAGAAATAAACACAATAAAATTCTCAAGGTAAATAGAGAGCAAAAATGAGAACAAGAGAAAAGAACAAAAACAACACAAAGACTATAGTGGTTCAGGTAATAATCATACGACCACATTCAGAACTCGCAAATATTCTTCTTCTATTTCTAGTTGAGAGAAATCAAAATCAAGGACTACAGTCCCAATAACAACCTCCAACTCTTTGGCGTAAACTGTGCTTCCGAACAAGCTTTCCATAAAACAACAGAAAGTAAGTAAAAAAAAAAAACCCAAAAAGACATGAACAAAAACTAAAACTGACAATTATTGAAATGTGATATTTATTTTTCTCTTAATTTTATTTGTCATAAACTAAGAGGAAAAAAGATGGTGTCGACCGCTGAGATCCCATTTTGGGTATTTTTGGCTAAAATGGTTGGACAAAACTCTTGCATCCAAAAGCTCGATGATCTGTGTAGATTTTATGCTTCGAGGTGTCTTGTATTGACTAATTGATACTCCTTGATTCACTGCTCGCTCCATCAGATTTTCAAAAGTTCCATTCTCCACAATTCTAATCTCTAGCGGGTTTATAGTTTTGTCTTGAGTTCTTCCTTGACGATACCGCACATTCAACAACTCTTCAACAGCCAGGCAACAATTCTCATAGATTGAAGATGAAATCATGGAGCTTTCTTCCTCAAGATAGATTTCCCAATACAACACATAATGTCCGGGAATTGTTGCATTATTTCAGTAACTTGTGTAGTCAACAATAGCAGCTCCAAATGGGCTTAAAAGACGAGTGGCTTCTTGTACAGCATTATGAAGCTCACCCTCCTCCGTTTTCTCAGCATCCAGGCTTATAATTATGTTTTTCCTACATACAAAACTAAAGTTTGGGGCTTTGTTTTTAAACCCTGTCACGCGAAGGATGTCACCCATGCAGTAGCGGTAGAGGCCAGCATAAGTGGTGATAACAAGCTCATATTCTTGTCCTAACTTCACATCCACAAGATCAACTAATTCTTGGCTTGCTTCCTCATTAGTTTTTTCCCTTTCAATTGGCAATAACTCGAAATATGCCATATTGGGGATTAAAGTGTAGGAAATTTCCCCTGGTTTGCATAATGGATCTAAGTTTAAGCCAAGGAAGCATTCTGAAGAACCATAGTGATCTGAAATAAGAGGGAGGTTATTACTATAGTAATTAATCAGAGGAATGTATTGCGACATACTTCCTGAAGCAATAGCTTTAATGTAATTGGTGTTTGGCCACAATATTGTAATGATCCCTTCCCATGATCCTTTGCTACATTCTGTTTCAATGAAATCTGCAAGTTGTGGATTCGGTTTAAGAATTTTCATAACCGATTCTCTCACAGATGAATCTATAATTTTGGAATCTATGGTTCCAGTTCGAATATCATTAGCCAAGAGAATCCAATGGTTTTCGAGGAACTTAAGAACATAAACTAAAGTTGAGGCAAAAAGAGCACCCAATTTAAAAACCTGATCGTTTTGGTAGAGCCCACAAAGCAATTGAGAATATGTGCTCTGGTATGTGTCTGTGCATAAAACAACGTCGTTAGGACTCGTGTTACCCCCACTTCGTATATTGTTGAAGTGTGATCTCTTGCACAAACTTGTTGATGTAGGATGAGCAATAATTCCAGCTTTAGTTGTAGACCCAGCCTTGGTGAAACAAAAGAACATTTCTTTTCCTTTGTGGGAATTTGGAAACAACTGTTTCATTCTTGGAATCACATAGTTAAAAAACGACAACCTTCTCACAAACTCTTGGTCAAACATTGGAACTAACTTTTGTTCTCCTCCTGAGGTTCCAGAGCTACAACAAAAACACAATATCCTTAGAATTAATTAAATCCCACATCTAAAAAGAATAAAGAAGATTTAAAGATTGTGTTTAAAGAGAAAAGGGCCACCTGATAAAGAACTCTGTAATGGGCTCAGCGCATAGGATTGGCGAATCATCACCGTTTGCAATACGATCTATGTAAGGCTTTAATTGTTCATAAGATACGACAGGTATAAGGTTCTTGAAAGTTGAAGCATCAATAGATCCATTAAGGCCATGTTGCTGCAAGTACTCAACATCAGCATTAGTTGACAAAATTTCGGCTAGAGTTTGTCGTTGGATTTCGTCGGTGTTGCTCGTGATATCTTCAATGTGTTGCAAAGCCTGTTTGTCTTTCTCATCCAACAGGTTTTCTGCATCATACGACCTTTTTTAGAGGATTTGAAGTTTTTAAAAATGAAGGTGCAACCTGCAGAAAGGTTTGTGGGAACTTGTAAAAAGTTTTTTTTTTTTTTTTTTTTTTGAATGACAACTGATTTTTTATGATAGGTCTTTTATAATATGAGGTCAAACAATGCAACTTAGAATTTTTATTTATTTATTTTTCTTTCAATTCAAACTTTTGTATAAAATTTATGATGTCCTTTTTTTGGAGGGTTATAAATATATGGTCGTTTTCAATCTAACTAAATTAGCTAAATTTTTGGGAATTTGGAGTAGGTAGTAAATTTTAACATCTTATTTTAATTTTGGTAAATTTTAAAAATATTTTTTATGTCTCAAAATATTTTAATTTTTATTATCTTTAATTATTTTCACATCATTGTTTTCCATCTGTTCTACATGATTTCAGTTGATTGTTTTCAATCAATTTAATTTGATTTAGTTATTAGTTTCATTTGATTGAATCCATATGTTTGTGGGTTGAAATATCACAAGTCAGAATAAATGAAATGCTCTTCGTCAAATTTTTTTTTTTTTTTTTTTTTTTTTTCTATATTTGGATAAGTTTTTGTGATATTTTGATTTTGATTTTTTTCAACAAGTTTGGCATTCTTGAAATTTATTTCTTTTGGTTATTATTCATAAAATAATCCGCTAAGTTATTTTTATATTCTTAAAAAAGTTAGATTCCGGGAATTTCCAACCTTGCATATGATTTAATATCACTTTGTCTTTGCGAATAAAAGTTTAACATATGTATATGAATTAATAATTAAGAGGCTATAATTCATTTGCATTATTAAATTAGACAATACAAACAAAAATAGTATCACTTGATCGATGTATTTGTGTAAGAAAAATTCATAGATTAGTTGAATGATAATTAGATGAAATTGTTAAGATTATATTATGGAGCCGTAACACATGGTCCATGTTACCCATTTATTTAAAGTGCACGAGTAGATAGTTATTAAAAATAGAAAAAAGACAGTTGGCTACGTGTCTCGACTAAAATAAAGAACAAATATAAGACCGTGGCTTCCGTAAAGAAAAAAAGGAAAAAAAAAAATGAAAAAAGAAAAAAGAGAGATTGGAAGTTGTTTTTGTCTTCTTTAGTGTTTTCTGGATTGTTTGGCAATTGTTTGAAAACTTCTTAACTTGATGTAGTAACGTAACCATTTTTGTTTTCTATTTTTCTATTTTAATTTTAAATTTTTTGTTTTGAAAAATAAAAATTATAAATGTTTGATAATTTTTTTTTTTTGTTTGTTTTGTTTTTTACAATTAAAAACCAAAAACATGTTTGTTAATTGTTTTTTATGATTAAAAACCAAAACAACATTTTATTATTTTTTTTAATTTTTAATTCTTAATACAATTATACATAAAAAAAATATATAATAAAATATTCT
Organism: Sechiopsis laciniata; assembly: GCA_037833695.1. Classification (NCBI taxonomy): domain Eukaryota; kingdom Viridiplantae; phylum Streptophyta; class Magnoliopsida; order Cucurbitales; family Cucurbitaceae; genus Sechiopsis; species Sechiopsis laciniata. The sequence goes on from JBBMKA010052836.1 coordinate 8,998, forward strand.
TAATTCTTAAAATTCAATAAAATTAATAAAAACAAATATATCCAAAACAAAAACATGACAAATATAATACAAATATTTATAGAAACAAAAAATATTCATAATATATGCTCATGAAAAGTTAACGTTGGATGTTGATCGACAATTCAATTAATTACTTAAACCATTTAACTAAAAGATCAACGACTATTACTTCAATTTTTATCCACTGAAATTGTTTTCACCAATAATAACTCAAATTAAAAATTAAGCACTCTTTTGAGTTTTTCTTTTTGTTTTTTTTTTTTTAAATTTTAAATTTTGGTTTGAATCTTTTTTTAATCTAAAAGTTTTTTTTTTTTTTTGTTGTTTTTAGAATATCATTTTAGTCCAACTGTAACACCTTAAAAACATGCCTTAAACAATATCTTTATTATTTGAAAAACAAAACAAAATTGATTATTAAACACACTTGTTTTGAAAATTAAAAACTAAAAACTAAAAATATAATGATTATCAAATGGAATCCAATTTATAAAATTTCCTTATTATTTGAATTTTTTAAAATTTTAAAATCTAAAAACAAAATTGATTACTAAACACACTTGTTTTGAAAATTAAAAACTAAAAATTAAAAATAAAATAGTTATCTAATGGAGTGTAAGCTATTCGTCTGTACAAAACAATAGTTACTACAGGATCTTTTTGTTCTTTTAACCTTTTTACTATCAGGAATAAATTGCTGCATTATCTTAAGATCATGGTTATCTCCACAGAGTAAAAGGGTAGTTTTTAAAACTAATTACAAAAATAAGGTAGATTTGAAATAAGTCAGTAAAAGGGGGGGGTGAAATTTTTGTTTTATATGGAATTAGTGCAGAAGACGTCGCCAACGCCCTCCCACCGACGCCACTGTCCTGAACAAAAATTTACTACAAATACCAATTTTAAGCTTTTTAATTAGAATATATAGATTAAAATTAGACGGCAAAATTAATATATGTTCAATGACCGAGGTCAGTTTGAATCTTTAATCTTCAATTGTGATAAAACCAAAGAAATAAAATTAAAATTGGACATTTAAAACTTAAAAGAACTAAAAGAGAACAAAACTCAAAGATAATCGTTGCAATCTACAACAAATAAGAACCCACGTACAAATTTTCGTTAATGAGAGAATTATTTTCCTTGCACCAGTGGATAAATATGGGTAAGAATTGATATAACACAAGATGCAAAGTTAATAAGAATGTCTTCCCACGATTTTTGGCGTGAGTTCTTTCTATACTTAAGGTCGAAAGTTCTAACATTTCTCTGTTTTCAAATGCACCAAAATATGGCTCCATTAATCCAGTGTCTTGAGATTGTTTCGTTGAAGCACTTTGATTAATTAACGTATTAGATAATGTGGTGACATCAATCTCAAAACTAATTGGTAATGAATGAGTAGTCCACCTATCTTGTATATTGTTATGTAGTCTCCACTCTTTCCGATGTGGGATTCGAGTAGGCTTTTTCAAGATATTGTCTCTTTTGGGCTCACTAATCTAAAATCATATCACAATTTCATTTTTATTGACCGAATACCTGTTTGAGTTTAATTATTTTGAAGATAGATGCCTACATTCTTTCATATGGTATCAGAGCTCAATGTGGATAATTAATTCCCCAAAATCCGACCCAAGCGGGCAAAAAACTATGCGAGTAACTTGGATCCAACCCAAGTAGACATAACCTTAAGTGGGTATTTGATCCCAAAAAATTGAATTCGACCAAGCGAGTAAGCCAAAGCGGGTATTTCAGTCCAAAAATTCTTGATCTAATAAAAGTTGGTCTTCCTTATACGGCATGATCTTAAGGGGGCACGTTGGAGATACTCACTTTGTGGCCTTTGTGAGTATAACTGCAAGTTGGTGTTAACTCTTTATGAAGAGGAGCTTCATGAAATCTGATGTCAATTTGTCCTTCACAAAATGACAGTTCAGCTCGATATGCTTCGATCTTTCGTGAAAAACAATGCTATTTGCAAGATGTATTGCAGAAGCATCATCACAGAACAATGTAGCTGGTTTGGATGATTGAACTCATAAGTCTTTCAACAAATATGACAGCCAAAGTAGCTCGCATGTAATAGATGCAATGACCCTATACTCGGCTTTAGCTGATGATCTAGAAATGACAGTTTGTTTCTTGGACTTCCATGAAACTAATGAATCTCCTAACAAAATGCAAAAACCAAATATAGACATCATAGTATCTAAACAAGAAACCCAGTCAGAATTCACAAAGCCTTTTAAAACAAGTGAATAAGAGATGGAGTTAGTAACATTCCTTGTCCCAAAAATCCTTTTTAATACTTAATCAAGTAGTCAACAACTAGAAGATGAGATTTGCATAGTGATAAAACATATTGATTTAACTTATTAACTGCAAATGTGATTTCAGGTATAGAAATAGTTAAATAAATCAGTTTTCCTACTAATTTCATATATTTGGTTGAATCTAATAGTTTCTCACCCATGGCTCTATGAAGCCTGGCTTTTAGGTCCATGTGGACACTCTCAGGTTTAGTTCCTATTAACCTTGCTTCTTCTATGATTTAAAGAGTGTAAATTATGTTAAGAGATTGAAACCCCTAGGGAAGATCTTGTTATTTCTGTCCCTAGAAGGTATCTTAAGTTTTCGAGATCTTTAAGTTTGAATGGGGAGGATAATACTACTTCAATGCTTCTATTTTTTTCATGTTGTTTCATGTGACAATTATGTCATCTACATAGACTAGTAAGACAATAAAATCATAATTTTGTCTTCTAATTAACAAATAGGGAGTAGTATGATCTTTTTTGAACAACATCGAGGGAGATTAAAGGTAGTAGAAAATACTATTCGTTCGAGACTTGTTTAAGTCCATATATAGACTTGTGAAGTATACATGCCAGCTTTTCATTAGGATTGACTTCAACTCATGGGTTATTATATCCTAGTGGCAAATCCATATAAAATTGTTCATTCAATTCTCCATGAAGAAGTTTATTGTTAACATTTTGTTGGACTATAGGCCATTGTTTTGAGATGGCCAACACTAAGACAACCCTCACAGTTACCAATTTTACAAGAGGTGCAAAAGTTATAGTGAAATCAACTTCTTTGGATTGTGTATACCCTTTTGCTACTAACCATGCCTTAAATCTCTCTATATATTGTGCCGTCAGGAAGATATTTTATTTTATAATTCCATCTGCATCCGACACTTTATTTCTCTTTAGGGATAGAAACAAGTGACCAATATGTCTTCTTGCATTGCCTTTAGCCACTTTGTATCTTTTGAAGCTTGATGATAGAAGAATGGTTTGTGTTTTGTAGACACTTGTAAAGAGAGACCTTTAAATGTTAAGGACAACTTAGCATAGGATACACTCTCATTTAAAGGATGATATATGGTTGATAAGGTTGTCTTTTTTATTTGGGAAATTAAATTGCAATGGTAATCCTCCAAACAAACATTTCCTTTTTAAATGTTTCGTATGTTTATGAAGCCTAACTTCGAAAAAACTCAGATGCTGGTGAAGCCTTTAATTACGAGTATCTCAAACACAAAGCTTTTGAAAAGTTTTACTCTTCAAATCATTTTATGATAAGATTTTGTTCAACCATATCAAGAGTCAAAAAAATAAAATATTATAATTATTTGGCTTGCACTTAAATAATAACATGGAATTAAATGTTAATTTACTTAAGTACATTATAATGTGTTTAGGATTAACTAAATACAATTTAATCTAGGTTAATTAAAAGAATTAATTAACAAACTAAATATTAGGTTGGATTAGTTGTATAACTAATTGGGGGTTTAATTAGGTGCAACCAATTTTATTAAATCCATGTGTACCTTATTTGAAATCTATATAAATGTCATTGCATTCATTAAATCATTAAGCATTTTTAGTTGTTTTGAGAAAAAGGAAAAGAGAGACATATTGGGTATAGGGAAAAGAAAGAGAGAGAAAGGAAGGAGCACTTTGCCCCTCCCTTTTGTGCGACAGAAGAGAGAAAGTAGAGAGAGAAAGAAGAGAACACCCTTTTTTAGGGTTCTCCTTGCTTGTTGTCGTCGTCCACAGCCAGGTCGCCGACCGCCATCATTTTCCGGCAAGGTAACGCCGCCATTATAATGTGTTTAGGATTAACTAAATACAATTTAATCTAGGTTAATTAAAAGAATTAATTAACAAACTAAATATTAGGTTGGATTAGTTGTATAACTAATTGGGGGTTTAATTAGGTGCAACCAATTTTATTAAATCCATGTGTACCTTATTTGAAATCTATATAAATGTCATTGCATTCATTAAATCATTAAGCATTTTTATTGTAGAGTTTACATTTGAGAGGAATTTATTAAGTGACTTTGCATTTAATAGATTGAGAGAGAAATCAAAATAAGTGTGAAGTTGTTTTGAGAAAAAGGAAAAGAGAGACATATTGGGTATAGGGAAAAGAAAGAGAGAGAAAGGAAGGAGCACTTTGCCCCTCCCTTTTGTGCGACAGAAGAGAGAAAGTAGAGAGAGAAAGAAGAGAACACCCTTTTTTAGGGTTCTCCTTGCTTGTTGTCGTCGTCCACAGCCAGGTCGCCAACCGCCATCATTTTCCGGCAAGGTAACGCCGCCGTCGCCGATAGTAAAGCCCCCGATCAGTTTGCACAAAGATCCATTGAGATCTTAGAGTTTTTTTGGGTGAAAGAGGCTTGAAGGAGGAGTAGTTTCTTGGAGAATTCTTTGGTAATTTCTCTTGACAAAGGTTGAATAAGTGGTTCTTGCCTAGGAGAATCAAAACAATTTGAATCCTTCTCAACCCAACAAGGTGGTGCTCATTCTTTTTCCTCACACTTTGTATAATTTGATTTCTCTAGGTTTAGATCTCAAATGTAGTTGTAATAGCCTTGTATTTTGTTTGTTGTTTTAATCTTGAACATTGAAACATATATCTCTAATAATATTGTATCGCCTAAGTCAAAGCTTAGGTAAATTGGAGTATGGCTTATGCACCGAAGCACTCTAAATACTCGTGTCGGTCTCTCTAGTTTCTATGTGTTTATTTTCCCAATTCAAATCTTTATAGTTGCTGAAAAATTATTAAAGAATGTGCAAAAAACTCGTAATCTTGAATTTAGAAGTTATATCTTGATTCTTAAAGAACCGTATATGCTTAAAGAAGGTCCGACGATTTTATAACACAAAATTAACGAAAATGAGAAGTTAAGATCATCTCTCCCATAAAAGCAACCACAACAAAGGATACTGCAAATGAATCACACACTTTAAAAATACAAAAACACTTACCAGATAATTATTTTTATCTCATCAACTAAGAAGAAAAAAGATGGTGTAGACTACTAGAATCACATTTTGGGCATTTTTGGCTAAAATGGTTAGACAAAACTCTTTCTTCCAAAAGTTCGATGATCTGTGCTGATTTTACGCTTCGAGGTGTCTTGTATTGACTAATTGATACCCCTCGATTCACTGCTTGCTCCATAAGTTTCTCAAAAGTTCCACTCTCTACAATTTTGATCTCTAGTGGGTTTAAACTTTTCTCTTGAGATCTTTCATAACGATACAGAACATTCAACAACTCTTCAACAACAAGGCAACAATCCTCATAGATCGAAGATGAAATAATGGAACTTTCTTCCTTAATACGAATTTCCCAATACAACACATAGTGTCCAGGAATTGTAGTGTTATCTGCATAGCTTGTGTAGTCAACAACAACAGCTCCAAATGGACTTAGAAGACGAGTAGCTTCTTGTACAGCATTATGAAGCTCACCCTCCTCCGTTTTCTCAGCATCCAAACTTAGAATTATGTTTTTCTTACATACAAAACTAAAGTTTGGGGCTTTGTTTTTAAACCCTGTCACGCGAAGGATGTCACCAATGCAATAGCGGTAGAGGCCAGCATAAGTGGTGATGACGAGCTCATATTCTTGTCCTAACTTCATATCCACAAGATTCACTAATTCATGACTTGATTCCCCATTAGGTTTTTCCCTTTTAATTGGCAAAAACTCAAAATATGCCATACTGGGGATTAAAGTGTAGCTGATTTCCTCTGGTTTGCATAATGGATCTAAGTTTAAGCCAAGGAAGCACTCTGAAGAAGCGTAGCGACTAGAAATAATTGGGAGGTTGTTACTGTAGTAATTAAGCAGGGGAATATATTGTGACATGCTTCCTGTCACAATAGCATTAATGTATTTGGCGTTTGGCCACAATCTTGTAATGATCCTTTCCCATGATCCTTTGCTACATTCTGTTTCAATGAAATCTGCAAGTTGTGGATTCGGTTTAAGAATGTTCATAACCGATTCTCTCACAGATGAATCTATAATTTTGGAATCTATGGTTCCGGTTCGAATATCATTAGCCAAGAAAATCCAATGGTTTTCGAGGAACTTAAGAACATAAACTAAAGTTGAGGCAAAAAGAGCACCCAATTTAAAAACCTTCTCGTTTTGGTAGAGCCCACAAAGCAATTGAGAATATGTGCTCTGGTATGTGTCTGTGCATAAAACAACGTCGTTAGGGCTCGTGCAACCTCCGATCAGTGTATTGTGGAATAAGTGTGGTCTCTTGCAAAACATTGTAGATACAGATTGAGCAATAATTCCTGATTTAGTTCTTGCCTGAGGCCCGTTGAAAAGAAAGAACATATCTTTGCCTTTGTGTGAATTTGGAAACAATTGTTTCTTCTTTGGGATGTCATACTTCATTATAGGAGACAACCTTCTCTCGATTTCTTGTTCAAACATTGGAATTAACTTTTGTTCTCCCCCTGATGTTCCAGAGCTACAAGAAAATTGCAATATCTCTAGAGTTAATCAAAACCTACATCTAAAAATTAAGGGGAAAAAAATACATCTATAACTCTTAAATTTGGGATGTTATTTCTATCTGGTAGTTGTGTTTCAAAATCAAACATTTTTACACAGAAATTTTAATAATGCAAAATTTTTAAACAAACGTAAGGCTAAAAAAATTAAGGATCTACAAAAGTTACACAAATCCATGATGGCAAGTAAATTAAACTAATTAGAAGTTAACATGATTGTGGTTTAGAAAAAAGGTTCACCTGATAAAGAACTCTGTAATGGGTTGTGCACATAGGATTGGAGAATCATCGCCCTTTGCAATACGATCTATGAAAGGTTTCAATTGTTCATAGGATATGACAGGTATAAGATTTTTGAAAGTTGAAGCATCAGTAGATCCGTTAAGGCCGTGTTGTTGCAAGTACTCAACATGGCCATTTGTTGACAGAATTTGGGTGAGAATTTGTCGTTGGATTTCGTCGGCATTGCTCGTGATATCTTCAATATATTGTAATGCTTGATTATCTTTCTTCTCCAACAGGTTTTCTGAATCATTCGACATTTTTTTTAGGCTTTGAAGTTCTGAAAAAATAAGTGTTTGTTTGAAGTAGATCCAATTTGGCAGGCTCAACTTAAACCAATTCAGAGGAATAAACAAGGAATTATAGACCCAATATAATTCTGTAGCAAGTGGGAGGATAATGCGTTATCTTTTAAGATTCCTCAGATTTTTTTTCCTTTTTCACCAAGAATAAGAAAGAAAATGGGAATGGAGATAGTTCTTCGTGTTTGGGTCACCGAGAATTATTCATTTCATAATCACGTTTTTAAAAAATTACTTTTTTCATTCTTGTCCTAATTTCTTTTTTTTCTCTCCAACAACTTTTTATACATCATATCACTATTTTTACTCTCATCATATTCATTATTTTATTTTTTTCATAATCATTACTTTCACCCAAACATAAATAATCATTTTTTCATAATCATTTTTTTCCTTATTCTTATTTACATTCTCCATTTAATCATTATCATTCCTTTTGCCTCAAACATACCCTGGAGACGGACCAAGCTTATCACAAGGTGTTTGTTTTTAGTAAAAAGAAACGAAAAACTTCCATGTACATTCCAACTTTTTATCTATGTGTCATCATTTTGAGCCATATAAACCATAATTTTTTTCCTTTTTATTTATATAAAAGAAAGGTGTGGCTCAAAATAGTGATACATGAGTTTACCTACACATGGATGGGTAAAAGTTTTTCTCAAAAAAAACATCAATAATTTTTAACTCTATGGTTTTTATTTTTTTTGAAGTATTACTATAATTTATAACTTGATTTATAAAATAAAATTTTAATTGTAAATAACAAAATCAAAAGAAATAGAAAACAATTTTTTTTTTTTTTTTTTTTTGTGACTTTTCGCCCAAAATTAATATAAATTTGCAAGATGAATAATTTTAAATTTATGATTTTCTTTTTGTAGAATAATATTGATAATTAGAAAATTACATTAGAAATTAGATATTTAATTATTATGATATAATCCATAAGAAATTAATATATATATGTATATATAATATTTCAATCTCGTTCTACTATATTGACAAAGAGTTTAGTTGAATGAAAAAGTCTAAATTATAATTTTAAGGAGTGAAGTATTAGAATTAAAAATAAAAATAAATGAAGTCATTTTTTTTTTTTAAATTGTTGGATTTCATCGATTAAAACTAAAACATTTTTACTATTGTAAATAAATTTTGGTGAATGAAAATAATTATAATAATTATTGAAGTAATTATTGGCTAAATTATTAAAATGATATTTCTTTTGTTAAGATTAAAATATTAAAAAAAAAAAAAAAAAAAAAAAAATCACGGCAGTTTTTCTTACGGACATAAATCCCTAGACCAGTTTTTCCAATACTTCCATTACAAAGACTTTCAACACTTCCCCTTACATCTATCTTCAAAGATGATTTTCTCAATATTTACCTTACAAATATCAATTCTCAAACAAATACTTTACAATCACAAATATTACTTCTAGAAGAAGGTGGAAGCGAGAGCTAGATAAAGACTTAGTTAAACGTTCGGCTAGTTGGTTATTGATAGCAACATAGCGCACTATTAGGATTTTTGGCAAAATATTAAGAAGAAGATTTTCTACATTGAAAATATTCAAGGAATCATAAAGGTTCAAGGAATCGCAAATGTTCAATGAATCAGAAAGGTTCAATAAATTAAAAAGCTAAAAGGGAGTGATGTGCTACAAGCACTATACATATAGCCGCTGGCTTTAGTTTCAAAGCATCCCAGTCGGAAGCACTTTAAGTTTGGTGTCCTGACTCTAGTTACATTTCTTTTGTATTCTCTTGTGGAGAGTGGGGCAAAGGGTGAGAGTAGTATTAACTTTGAAGAGAGTGTTTATGTAACTAGGGTCAGGGAGAGAATTCTGTGTGATTGTAACAATTTGTCACATAGTGCAAGTTCTTTCTATTCGAGGTTTTTTCTCCTGTTTGGAGTTTTTCCACGTAAATTCTTGTGATATTTTTTCTTTTCCTTTTAATTTCTCAGTATTTTTCTGCTTATTCCTGCGAAAATTAGGGAAGGTTTTTTCCCAACAAGTGGTATCAGAGCTTTAGGTAATTAGTTTTTTTTTTTAATTTATGAGTATGTTATGTGGTTGCAGCCCTGTCTGAGCTTCCACATCAAAAAAGAATTCTTAAAACAAGTTAGAGCTGGGTGTTGTGAATAGTGTTGTTCACTATTTGCTTATTTGTTAGAAGTGAAGCAGAGATGTCAAACTTTACAAGTGCGATGAAGATTAACGTGGAGAAATTTGATGAAAGGATGATCGTTGGCTAGTGGCAAGTGCAAGTCAAAGATGTGCTGATGCAATCTGGAGTACACAAGAATTTGAAGAGAAAACCAAGATGTGGTGCTTCTAAAATAAAAAAATCAAGTGGTGATGATGATCCAGTAGAGTTCGTCGATGGTTCCAGTAGAAGTTTGATATGATCCAGGATCTAGATTATATAAAAAGGTAAAAGAATACAAGATAAACCAAGATTTGATAGGTCTTGGA
>JBBMKA010052857.1:0-18925 GCA_037833695.1 Sechiopsis laciniata
AGTAAACAGGGCAAGCAACCAAACAGAACCTATCCACTAACATGCTCAGCAAAACAGTAACAAACAACTAGGAGGCCTCAATGGCAAGCGTAGGGTCCACACAACCCCGACAATAAATCCTCACCTGACAACCGAAAATAGAAAATAATAGGTAATCGCTCCTCGAGTTGCAGAACCAACACGAAACTCAACCCAAATCAAGGTTGCAAAGGCTCGAAAGCAAGAGCGTGCGGGCTGAGCGGTAACAAGACGAAGGTGAGCGAGAGCTCGCGGATGGGAAAGCGGGCATGTGCGCAAGCTGGCGAGTGGAAAAACGAGCACAGGCTGGCGATCGCGGGAGAGCGGGCAGGAACACCAGCACAGGCTGGTGATCGCGGGTGACTACGCAGGCTGGTTGCGTGTGTGGCTAGCGTGGGCGACAGCGAAAGGGCTGGTGAGGCCGCTAATGAGCGGGCGAGTGGCTGGCGATCGAGCGGGTGATCGGTGCGCACAGTGAAAGGCTGTGTAAGGGCGATCGACGATCATCTAAGGCTTGATTAGAGGCAAGGTGGGCTGTCGTGCGAGGCTGGCGATCACGGCTGTGCGATCGTGGGATTGCGATTGGGGTGATCAGCGCTGCTCGGCGAAAAAGGGATGATCGGCGACTGTGGGCGAGGGGATGCGATCGGCGGCTGGAGCTTGACGGCGATGGAGGAAGGAGATCGGGAAGAAGGAGAAGGAGATCGAAGGTGAGGAAGGGATTTGGCTGGGGTTCTTTTGATTGATTAAACACAAGAATCCCCTTTTTCTTTTCCTTTAATCCCTTAACTAAAATAAAACTCCTTTATAACCAAAACGACCCCAAACCACCCAACTGCAAAACTAACCCCGAAGCCCTGTAAATCACAAAAATAACCCTGGTCTCAGTCAAATGCAAGAGTGATCTTGAAACTCAACAAATTACCAAACTAACCCTAGGGGTAAAATGACCAAAATACCCCTAAAGGCTAGAACTGCCTTAATGGCCCAACATAACAACCGAAACTCAAGGGAAGCATACCAAGGGATCCAGAATGAAAACCTGGGCCGTTACAATACTCCCTCCTTTTATGACTTTCATCCTCGAAAGTCCCCAAGACTGAAACAACTCCGGATAGTGAGTCCTCATCTCGTCTTCCAACTCCCAAGATGCTTCTTCAGCTTTCTGACATCTCCATTGTACCTTAACCAAATTGATCTCCCGATTACGCAAGGTCTTGTGCTCCTGGGTCAGAATTCGCACAGGCTTGTCATCGAAGCTTAAATCTTTATTCATCTTTAACGGCTCAGAATCGATGATGTGAGGCGGGTCTGCCACATACTGACGTAACATTGACACGTGGAAAACATTATGCACAACTGCCAAGGAAGGGGGTAGTGCCAAACGGTAAGCAACTGAACTGATCCGCTTAAGAATCTCAAAGAAGCCTACAAACCTGGGACTCAACTTTCCACGCTTACCGAATTTCAAAACACCACACATCGGTGCCACTTTAAGAAACACATGTTGACTCACCTCGAACTCTAAGTCGCGACGATGAACATTGGCGTAGCTTTTCTGTCTACTCTGTGCTGCCAACATACGAGCCCTGATTTTCTGAACTGCGTTGTTAGTCATTTGTAACAACTCGGGACACAAAAACTGTCTGTCACCAACCTTTTCCCAGAACATTGGAGATCTGCAACGCTTACCATACAAGGCCTCAAACGGAGCCATCTGAATCGTCGCCTGATAACTGTTATTGTAAGCAAACTCTATCAAATATAGATACTGGTCCCAACTGCCCAGAAAATCTAACACACAGGCTCGCAACATGTCCTAAAGAATCTGATTCACCCTCTTTGTCTGCCCATCTGTCTGAGGATGAAACGCGGTACTGAAACTACACTCAGTGCCCAAACCTTTCTAGAGTGCCCTCTAGAAACGAGAAGTAAAGCAGGAATCTCGATCAGACACAATCTTCACTAGCACCCCATGGTACCGAACGATCTGCTCCAAGAATAACTGTGCCCACTGCTCTACAGTATAAGTGATCCTACCGGGAATGAAGTACGCACTCTTGGTCAACCGGTTAATAACAAACCAGATCTAAGTAAACCCTATCGGTGTCCTCGGTAACCCAAAAATGTAGTCCATGGAGATCTCCCCCCACTTCCACTGAGGCACACTCAGTGGCTACAATAAACCTGCTGGTTTCTGTCTAGGAGGCTTCACTTGCTGACAAGTGAGACACGGACTAACAAACTCTGCAATTTCTCTCTTCATGTTGCTCCACCAGAAGGTTTGCTTAAGATTTTAATACATTTTGGTACCTCTTGGGTGCCAAGTAAACGGAGAACTATGAGCCTTAGTGAGTAACTCAACTCGTAGTCCAAAGTCTACTGGCACACAAAGGCGTCCTCTAAACCTTAAACCACCATGTGGTGCTACCAAAAAATCAAAATCACCATCTGCCTGAACCCTGGCAATCAATCTACTCAACTTGAAAACACTTAGCTGGCCATCAATGATCCTCTATCTGATCGAAGTCTGGACAATCAACTGGGCTACCCTGGTGATAACCTCTCCTAACAACACTGCTATACCGGCTCACTCGAACTCTTTCTGCTATGGAAGATGGGAACTCAACAAGGTTGCGGAATGAGACGTCTTTCTGCTCAAGGCATCAGCCACAACATTGGCCTTATCCGGATGGTACAAGATCTCGCAGTCTTAATCCTTTACCAACTCGAGCCATCTCTTCTGCCTCGTGTTTAACTCCTTCTGAGTGAAGAAGTACTTGAGACTCTGGTGGTCCGTAAACATTTGTATCTTTTCATCGTACAAGTAATGCCTTTAAATTTTTAGGTCAAAGACAATTGCTGCCAACTCCATATCGTGAGTCGGATAATTCTGCTCATAGGGCTTCAGCTGACGAGAAGCATAAGCAATTACCATACCGTGTTGCACCAAAACACAACCCAAACCAAACTTAGAAGCGTCACTGTACACAACAAAACCACCAGCTCCCTTCGGAACTAATAACACTAGTGCAGACGTCAGACTGTGCTTCAACAAAGTAAAACTATCTTTGCAATAGGCATCCCAAACAAACTCAACACCTTTCCTCGTGAATCGAGTAAGGGGTGCTGCTTTAGCAGAAAAGTCCTTGACGAATCTCCGGTAGTAGCCTGCCAAACCCAGAAAGCTATAAACCTCTACGATCGTGGTCGGTCTGGCCCATGAACTCACTGCATCAATCTTAGCGGGGTCCACTACAATACCTTTACTAGAAACAATGTGACCTAGGAAGGCCACTTGCTCTAACCAGAAATCACTCTTGGAGAACTTGGCGTATAACTGATTTTCTCTTAATACTGTCAAAACTTGCCTCAGGTGCGAGGCATGATCCTTTCTGGTCTTAGAATATATCAAGATGTGGTCTATGAACACGATGACGAAGCTATCCAAGAATTCCTTGAACACCCTATCCACCATGTCCATAAACGTTGCTGGTGCATTGGTTAGCCCGAAAGACATAACCAAAAACTTGTAATGACCATACCTCAACCTGAATGCTGTTTTAGGAATGTCTGCATCCCTGATCCTCAACTGATGATAACCAGACCTCAAATCTATCTTGGAGAATACAGAAGCTCCCTGAAGCTGATCAAACAAATCGTAGATACGAGGCAATGGGTACTTATTCTTCAATGTAACTTTGTTTAGCTCCCTGTAGTCTATGCAAAGACGCATCGAACCATCCTTCTTCTTGACAAACAAAACAGGTTCTCCCCACGAGGACACACTAAGGCGGATGAACCCTCTGTCTAACATCTCCTGAACTACTGGTACTCGATCAACAGTCAACGAAGGACAGCTTTCCCCAGACAACTTTTCCAAATAACCCCAAGCTCCTCGAGCTAAGAAACGGCGAGCTTTAAACGCAAAAATCAACGGCGAACATACTCAGCTCTGGACACTGCAAAACTTGAAACTCTGTTTCTTGGGCGGCCTGAACACGACTTCTTTCTGGTGACAATCAATCAACGCCTGGTCCTCCGCTAACCACTCTATACCAAGAATAACATCAAAGCCACTCATAGGCAGAACTATGAGGGTGGCTGCTAACAACTCTCTGGATACCAGGATTCGGCCGTCTCTAACCTTCTCACTAGCAAGCATACTAACTTTCGAAGGAGTTGTAACAGACAACTCGAACCCTAAAGGTTCAAGTTCTAAACAAGCTTGACTAGCAAACAGTGCAGAGATAAACGAATGTATGCATAATGGTCCAAGACAAGTAATGTACCTGCGTCAGCTGCATCAGTCTTCTCAGCCTCTTGTCGAGTCGTAACAAACACACGGCCCTACTGCTAAGCCTGTCTAGCATCTATTCCAACCTGTGGGACACTCTGGCTATGTGCCCCTCCTTACCACACTTGTAATAAGGTCTAGGAGAAGCTCCACACAAGCCATAGTGAGATCTGCCACAGGTCCGGCACTAGGTTGGCTATCTAACTACACCCTGCTGTCCTCCCTGATCTCTGCCCTGGAAACGGCCCTGATGGTGCTGCTGACCTCCCTAACCAGAAGTCCTGGAGGGCTCAAACTTTCTTTTCTGCCCTGAACTAGTTGTCACATTCTGAGCTGCTGCTGCCGGGGTTTTTACTAAAGGGTACTTTCTGTTATAAATCTTGGCCAAAGCCACAATCCTGGTGTAAGTCTCTGGAGTAAGTGTTTGGAAATCTTGAGCAACCTTCATCTTGAGTCCTCTAATGAACTTCTTAATTTTCAACTCTTCAGTAGCAATAAGTTCTGGAGCAAAATAACTGTGCTCTAAGAATCTTTTATCGTACCCAGCAATACTATCGTCCCCCTATTTCAGGTTGGCAAAAGCCTCAACCATCTCTTTTTGGGCTTCCTCACTAATGTACTGGGCCCTGAACTTGGTTCTAAAGAACTCCCAAGTGGCTGGTGGGGACCCCTCAGATCTGGCCCCGTCAGTGGACTGCCACCACCAAATGGCTGTCTTTATCAACACGTGTGCTGCACATCTCAGCCTCTACACATCCAGACAACCCATAACTCAGAAAATGTACTCTAAATGTGCCAACCATTTAGCTGCTACCAGTGGATTTTCAGACGCATCAAACTTCCTGGGTTTCCACTAACAAAATCTTCAACCACTTGCCACCTCGGCGGCACCCTCGAGAATTGCTGGCTCAGCATCACGCTCCTACTGAGCTGGCTGGGCTGGGGGCATTCTCTGCCCTACTAGTGGAACTGCTGCGCCGCTAAGCGGTGCTACATGAACTGCTGGCGGTGTCTGCTGGAACAGCTAGCGGGTCTTTGCTTGCTGTTCTGCCATAAGGGCCTGAGTCTTAGCTCGCTGTTCTGCAAACATGCCTGTAACCATCTCTCTCATGGCCACAGCAACCTCTGCTCCAGGAGCGGCATTCTGACAGTCGGAACAGACTTTACTCTTCCTCTCTGTAAGACACCAGTAGGGGTCAAAGGTGGCCTGACAGTCGGAACAGCTCGAGATGACGTCTCCTCAATATCCAGCGTAGTGCCACTACCTCTGTTGGCGACAGCTGACGTCCCAGCTCAACTGCATGTAATCGGCATCTCTCGCAATCTATACCCAAGAGTTAGTCCATACTCGGACCAGTACTGCCAACAACAAACTAAGACAAGTATGTTAGATGCAAGTACTACTCTTAAAATAATTAACTTATGACATACCTGACGGCTGTTGGAGTGCTGATGATCATGAGGACAACGACCTAACTTAGTAGGTCAGTCTACAGAATCTATGACTCTGAGCTCTGATACCAACTGTAAGAACCCGACTCTAAAACAGTCCTAAAACAATTCTTACTTAGCATGTATAAATTAAAATCCAATAAAAACATCTACAGTGCAAATAAAAGCCATAATTAAAACAAGTTCCTCATTTAAAACGATAGTCTAAAACAGTAAGCCTCTGGCAAGAGATTTATTTAAACAAGTTCCAAAACATAAATATAAAAGAAAATGGAACTCGGTCCTTGACTACATGCTGAACAAACAATAAAATGATAAGACTGGATAGTGGACTCCCATGATCCCTTAGCTCCTCATCTAGCCTTCCCGGTGCTGTCCTAAGTTACCTGGTGGAAAACCACATAAATAAGGGTGAGTACAAAGGCACTCAGTAAGAATCCCCAGCTGGGGTACAGTACGTAAGTCACATCATCTAGCATTCTAGCATACAAGCAATCCAAACATCACATAGGCAGTCTCAACAAAAGCTCAATCACAACATGCTCAAACCTCAAGAGTCTCTAACTCTCGACTAAAGATCCACTGCGAATCTCCAAATGTGTTATCAATATAACCCCCAGAATCTCGAGAGCCGCTAACCCTTGGCTAAGGAAATCAGCTCACTATGCTAATCTTGGACACTTGAGAGTGTACCCAAGTGTCGGGTTCTAAACTGAACAGAAAGGTGTACTGATACAGTAGCCCAAGGGAGCTCTCCTCCAGGAATCTAATGCACATACACGCACACCGCATGCTCCTGCAAACTGGATAAATGTAGGCCTACACAAACTATGCCAGTCCAGATGCGCATGCTTATGACTCGGAAAGGTGACCACTGATCCACAACAGGCGAGAGGACCTCGGCACCATTCTGTGGCAGACCGAATCACACCCAATGCCTGAAGCTAAAGGTCGTCCTAAGACAGGCTTGCACTAAGGAAAGGACCTCGCTCTAGCAGGCCACAAACTAGGCTTATGCCGGGGTGGTAGCTACTCCACACCCGGCTGTTGGGGGTAAGGAATCTGTCCTCACAGCCCGACCAGTGGGGACACGTACGTTGGTCCACTCTCAGCCTCTAGATGATGACAACCGAACAGGATCTAGCTAAGAGGAAGTACCCTAGAACTAACAGAGTTTAACAACAGTATTGCATAATAAAACATAAAGAATATCACGATCACAGATACAAAGCAGTCACTACAAACAGAGTAGTGCAATCTAGGGTAATCCAATCTACATGCCAGATCCTATCAGACAAATCATACATTCCTATCCACTAGCACATGACCATACATCAATAAACCTACAAAAGCCTATCCACTAAAATGTTCATCCAACAGATAACCTGCAAGAGCCTGTCCACTAACATGTTCATTAAACAGGCAAGCAAAAAGCAGATAAACCTATCCACTAGCATATTCAGTAAACAGAGCAAGCAACCAAACAGAACCTATCCACTAACATGCTCAGCAAAACAATAACAAACAACTAGGAGGCCATCAATGGCTAGCGCAGGGTCCACAGAACCCCGACAAGAAATCCTTACTTGTCAACCAGAAAAAAACAAGAATAGGTAATCGCTTCTCGAGCTGCAGAACCAGCACCAAACTCAACCCAAACCGAGGGAGCAAAGGCTTGGCAGTAAGGGCGTGCGGGCTGAGCAGCGACACGGCAGAGGCGAGTGAGCGCTCGCGGCTGCGAGGTGCTACAGAGTAGCTAGGCGAGTAGGAGTGTGCGTAGGCTGGCGAGTGGGAACGCGAGCACGGGCTAGCGATCGCGGGCATGCAGAGGACTGTGCAGTCTCGACGAAGGCTAGGCAAGCAACGAGGGTGAGTGGCATGGGCTGGCTGCGTGTGCGGTTGGCGTGGCCGGCAGCGAGCGGGCTGGTGTCGCAGCGAGTAAGCGGCTGGCGATCGCGCGGCGAATGATTGTGCAAGGGTGATCGGTGATCATCTAGGGCTTGATCGGAGGCAAGGCGGGCTGGCGTGTGAGGCAGACGATCGCAGCTGTACGTTCGCGGAACTTCGATTGGGGTGATCGACTTAGCTCGGCGAGAAGGGGCTGATCGGTGACTATGGGTGAGGGGATGCGATTGGCGGCTGGAGCTTTACGACGATGGAAGAAGGAGATTAGGAAGAAGGAGATCAGGAAGAAGGAGAAGGGAATCAAAGGTGAGGAAAGGATTTGGCTAGGGTCTTTTGATCGATCAAATACAAGAATCCTTTTTTTTCTTTTCCTTTAATCCCTTAACTAAAATAAAACTCCTTTATAACCAAAACAACCCCAAACCTCTAAACTGCAAAACTAACCCAGAAGCCCTGTAAATCCCAAAAACAACCCTGGTCTCAGTTAAATGCAAGAGCGGCCCTAAAACTCAACAAATTACAAATTACCCTAGGGGTAAAATGACCAAAATACCCTTGAAGGTTAGAACTACCCTAACAGCCCAACGAAACTACAGAAACTCAAGGGAAGCCTACCTGGGGATCCAGGATGAAAACCTGGGCCGTTACAGTAGAACCCCTTTTTCTGCTCTTACGTCGCTCTATTTTTCTTCACTTGTGTTCTCGAATCTTGTCATAAAAAGCTCCAAACGTAATCTCCACCGTTCAGATTGAAGATCTTTGTGTAGCAATTATGTTTAAAATTTTGGCTCGATCCAATGGTTGGTTAATTAAAAAATGCTGAAATACAGAACCTGGGCAAAACCTCTTTTTCTGCTATATTTTTCCCTTTAGAGTACTCTCGAATCTGACTTTAGAAAAGTCTAAACTCGATCTCCACCGTTTAGATTGAAGATCTTTGTGTGCTGAACAATATAATCAAATTTTGACTCGATTCAACGGTTGGTTATTTGGAAAATGGAGAAATACAGAATCTGGGCGAAACTTTTTTATGAAAAAAAATGCGGTTACCTTTGGGTCGTCGATCCTGTTGGAGCAGCTGGTGTCACTCCTTCCCTGCCTGTGTCATGCCCTATGTTTGGGGTAGTTTTTTGCATGGCTATTCTCCTAGGAGCCCTCTCCTTATCTAATTGAATTTTAGGGAAGCGGTTACTATGACCCATACTTATCTTCAATGGGGAAGTGCGGCATCAGAAAATTATTGTTGTGTTTTGGTAAAGCACAAACTCGTTCTCACAGACGGCACCAACTATTGATGCCAAAATTTGGTCTTCGAGATCAATGGTAAATTTGTATTTCGTTTGGACGAACACTTGCAAAATAAACAATAATCAAGTGGACACCAGTGTGGTGTGAGCCACGTAGCCTTCGATGCTTAAGTCAGTTAGGTCAAAAAGTGTAGGTAAGAGTCGTCTCTAAGGTTTAGAATAGCTTACCTTTTGTTAGGCTCTCAACTGACTATTTATAGGCATGTAAGCCTTTTCTATGTAGCCTTGGGAATAAGATTTGTGCTTGTGAATTGGGCCATGCCCGTTTTTGGGTCTAACCTCTTGTAATTGAGATCATGAGTTTCATTAGGTCTTGACCACAAATTTCACCCATAATAATAGATTTTACATCCAATGTCTATATTAAGATGTGCTTTGATTTTAAATTTTATATCATATAAGATTAAATAGTTTAATCTCATTATCAAAAAAAAAAAAAAAAAATTAATCTCTTTCTTAAAAATAAAAAATAATTAGGGATCCGGTAATGATAGAGTGAGGTTTGGAAAATAATTAACATAGATCGGTCCATTTTCGAGATTGGACTCAATCATTCCCATAAGGGAGTTTGAATAGGTCATATGCCTCTTATCCCGAAGGGATGCGAGGATAGGTATATCCAGACCTAGTCTAAATAGGGGTTTGACCGCCACTTGGACTAATCCAATGTGGATGAACTTGTATTCTTCTCTATGACGAAGAATCATGTCCTTTGAGAAAAGGTTTAATGTTGTTCTATCTTCATCAATAGGGACAACATTCTCAAAGATTTTGATGCATTTCTTTTGGAAGAATACAGAGTTTGCATTCTTATAGACCTGCTTTGAATCAATCTTTGGGATAGACCAATTTTGAAGTTGTTCTTCAATTTTGGCTATTTGTAGTTCCTTTTGATTCAGGGCTGTAAGTTCAAGATTTGAACCTTCTTTGAATAGTTTTGACGATCCCATTGTTGCATCGATTCTTTCCTTATCTTTGTCTTTCATCTTGAATTTCTTCAAAAGCTTTGACATAATTTCGAAATTCAAGCTTTGTTCTTTCTTTCTCAAGTTTTCTTTCAGTTACTGAGATGGTACCTTTCTTGCTATCCTATGGCTGTCTATCACATTCCCAGGTCTTACACGACTTTGCCCTAAGTGATAACCAAACAGCACTGTAAAGGGTTTCACAATCGAGGTATACAGGCAGTAAATGAGAAAGCAAAATTGATAGAGAAGTAAGAGAGATTGAATGAAGAAATCAAATAAAATCCTATCTACAATTGCATCTCAAGTAGAAAGGATAGAAGAATCAGTTAGAATCGAAGGGCTTTCCATTAAACCTTATGTTTCGACCTCCCAACTGGTTTCTCCACCACCAGTTTTGGATAGAACAAAACCACTATTCAAACCTACGATTCTCAACAAGGGAATAATTCTCAAATCAAATACTGATGAAGCCCTTGAGAAAATTCAAGGAATGCTTGCAAAACTTTCGATTTCAAAGGAACCATCAATCAGTGTTCTTAAACAAGGTGATGTTGCAAGACACGAAGTCGAGCAATTCCAAACTGACTTCGATAGATTACAAATCAGAGAACCTGCTGAACCAAATCAAATTGCAACAATCAACCAGAAGCTTAATCCTTACGCCATCCGTAGGGGCTGGTATCCACAACCCTCATTTCCGGACGTACAGACCGAAGAGAAGCCGGGTTACTCTTCATCTAGGTATGATGGTGGCATGCTCTATGAATGGAACATAGAAGGCATGTCGGACTACATGATCATGAATGTTATTAAAGAAATGCTCATAGCGGCAAATGCCTACAAAATGAAAGATCATCCAGATCGAGATATTGCTGTCATGCTCACCTCCGGTTTCACTGGTATCTTAAAGGATTGGTGGGATAAGCATATAGATGACCTCGACAAAGAAGTCATAATGGATCACAAGAAAGATGTGACCAAAACAGTTAAAGTCGAAAGAAATGGTCGTGAAGTCATCGAAGAACAGACTACACGCGTTCAAGATGCAGTTAATGTACTGCTATTTTCAATTACAAAAGGCTTCATAGGCGACCCAGCCATATACGAAGAAAGATCAGGAGAAATCCTCATGTATCTTCGTTGCAAAACCCTTAGAGACTTCAGATGGTACAAGGACATGTACCTTACCAAAGTCATGGTCAGACATGACAGTAGGGCACCCATCTAGAAACAAAGGTTTATCCAAGGCCTACCAAAATACTTCTCGAAAAGAGTCATGGCTAGACTCAACCAAGAAGAAAACAACCGCATTCGGTGGAGTCAATACACATACGGAGACATTTCTACGATTATCATCCAGGAAGGTCTCAAGATTTGCACCGAATTCAAAACTGCTGAGAGAATCAACAACATAGCTGCCAGAAAGGCAGAAATGGGGATTTTCTGTTAGCAGTATGGGTGTGAACTTCTTAAGTCACCCTCCTCCTCAAAGCCAAGGCATAAAGTTAGCCACTCCAAGACTCACTATGAGTCACCTAAGATCTACCGCAAGAGAAGATTTTTTAACAAATCTACCTCGCAGCGGTCAAAACCTTCAGCAAAGCCAGCTCAGGCTAGCTCGTCAAAGAAAAAGACCAGGTGTTACAAATGTAAGAAGCTTGGTCATTATGCAAATAAGTGTCCTCTTCAAGCCAAGATCAATGAGCTTGAGATTGATGAGGAACTAAAAAATGATCTTCTTGTCCTCCTCCGATCAGAATCAGAATACGAGGAGTCTAGTGACGATGAAAATGCCATTGAAGTTATCATTGATGATAACTCTTCCGAAGATGAAGCAGAAGAGTCCAATGATGAAAATGGCAAACGTGCCTGTGGTGGGTGTATAAATACGCTTATCTCAGATCAAAAGACCCTGCTCGAAATTGTCGACAAGGTCACAGACTCGATCATTCAAAATAAGATTCTCACGAATCTTCGGGCCTCAATTCTTGCTTCCAACGAGGCAAAAACTACTGATTCCTCTCTTTCAAAAGAACAATATCAGCCCTATTCATACTCAGATTTCATGAAGAACTTTGAGAAACCCAGAAAGGTTTCTACAAATGATCTTCAAGTCGAGATTAATAATCTCAAAACCGAGGTCCAGGCGTTACGCGCTGAGCAACGGATCGTATTTCAAAATTATGGATCGAGATCGCCACTCTCAAAAGCTCCAACATTATAAATGAAAGTAGTGCTGAAGTCAAGAAAAATGAAGGTAGTATGCCCGAGGAAGACGAAGGCATTGCAGCCGTAGCTCAACAGCAATATGATGAGCATGAAGTCTTCATTGGTCAGATCCAATCCGTCAACTACCAAAGATGGTATACTCAAATTACCCTAAGGGTTTATGATTTCAAAATTACCGTGGTTGCTCTCTTAGATTCAGGAGCTGATCCTAATTGTGTCCTTGAAGGAATTATACCTTCAAAATATTTCGAGAAAACTTGTGAGAGTCTCAAGAGCGCTAATAATGGCAAGCTCTTGATCAACCACAAGTTGTCAAAGGCACACATTTGCAAAAATGGAATTTGTTTTGTTAACACATTCCTTTTAGTCAAAAACCTAAATATGGAACTCATATTAGGTACACCTTTCTTGACTCAATTATATCCCTTTACCATCACTCACAAGGGATTAGAGTCTGAAGTTTTAAATTCAAAAGTTGTATTTGAATTCATTCGACCTATGACTACTCATAGGGTTGATTTCATCAAATCAAAAGAAAGTCAGATCAACTTTCTTAAAGAAGAAATTTCTTTTAAGAAGATTGACGAACAAATTGCTAGTCCTAAGATACAAGCCAGGATTAAGCAATTCCATAACAAAATCGAACAGGATCTCTGTTCCGATATCCAAAATGCATTTTGGGAAAGGAAGCAGCATATTATTCGCCTTCCTTATGTCAAAGATTTCAAGGAAGATGATATTCCTACGAAGTTGAGACCAATTCAAATGAATGCTAACCTTCTTGCATTTTGCAAGAAAGAAATTGAAAGTTTATTGCAGAAGAAACTAATCAGGCCTTCCAAGAGCCCGTGGTCTTGTGCAGCTTTCTATGTCAATAACCAGGCTGAAAAGGAGCGCGGAGTTCCCCGACTGGTAATAAATTACAAACCTTTAAACAAAGTTCTGGAATGGATTCGTTATCCGATTCCAAACAAAACTGATTTAATTAAACGCATTTCGAATGCAAAAGTATTTTCAAATTTCGATCTTAAATCTGGATTTTGGCAAGTCCAAATCCATGAAAAGGATTGCTACAAAATAGCTTTCAATGTCCCTTTTGGACAATACGAATGGAATGTTATGCCCTTCGGGCTAAAAAACGCTCCATCCAAATTTCAAAAAATTATGAACGATATATTTAATCCGTTTCATGAATTCTCAATTGTTTACATTGACGATGTTTTGATTTTTTCACAAAACATTGATCAACATTTCAAACATCTTCAGACATTTTATAATGTTGTGAAGAAAAATGGTTTGGTGGTTTCGGCCCCAAAGATCAAATTATTTCAAACTCAAGTGTGATTTTTAGGATTTGATATTAATTTGGGCCTTATTAAGCCCATCCAAAGAACCATTGAATTTTCAAATAACTTTCCAGATGAAATACTGGACAAAACCCAACTTCAAAGGTTTTTGGGCTGTCTAAATTATGTTGCTGATTTCATCCAGGACATAAGGCCCATCTTAAAGCCTCTCTTTGAAAGGCTAAAAAAGAATCCAAAGCCTTGGACAGCTGTTCATACGGCTACCGTTCAAAAAATAAAGGCTTTAGTCAAATCCATCCCATGCCTAAGTCTTATCGACGAAAAAGCATCCCTCATAGTGGAACCCAACGCATCTAATATCGGATATGGAGGAATCCTCAAACAGTCAGTGGATAAGAAGGAATCTGTAGTGCGATTCCACTCTGGCGTTTGGAATGACGCTCAGAAAAATTACTCCACAGTAAAAAAAGAAATCCTTGCAATTGTACAGTGTGTACAAAAATTTCAAGGAGATTTAATTAACAAAACGTTTTTGCTCAAAACGGATTCTCGCGCGTCAAAATTTATTTTGAAAAAAGACGTCTAGAATCCTGTTTCAAAACAAATTTTTGCAAGGTGGCAAGCAATTCTATCTTGCTTCGATTTCACCGTCTTGCCTATAAAAGGCACAGACAATGCCCTCGCAGATTACCTATCTCGCGAGTTTCTCAAGAAATCTCTCTCTTCTTCCTTTTCTCCAACATGAGCGAACGAAGACAGGCCAAGGGAGAAGAGATAGCAGAGAGCGGAAGGCTTCGATGATTGAAACTTACAAACTTGAAGTCTTTTATAGACTTCGGACTTGAAATGTGATTAAAACTAGGAAATTAAAAGATAAGAAGTGGGAGGCAATATGATTGCCGGCAAGACCCACTTTTACAAAAGTAAAGCTAAGATTCTAAATAATTACAAACGGACAAATTACTTTACAAAAGTAAACAGTAAAAGCTAAATTATTACAAAATTACAAAATTGAAAAAGTTGAAGAGAAGTAAAGTTGAGGCGTGGCCGACATGTCTAATCTTCTTTCTTCGCTGGCAATTTTATCTTCTTTCTTGGGCGCAAGTGTCAAGAAAGGGTTGAGCCTGTACGGGGTACTACTCGCCGACCTCTAGATCTTTGCGACATCGTCAGCTATATCCTATGGCCGAATCTAACACATTCGCGGGACTTACATCACTTTGCCCTTAGTGAAAACTAAACGGCGCTACAAAGGGTTTCTAGCTGGTGATTGGTGAAGATCGATTTCGGAAGGTGAAGAATGGTGCAACACCTTATGAAGCTAAGAAGTATAGCTTCTGATAATTTTGCCGGATAAGAATTTGTCGTCGAAAAGCGGCTGGCTACTTTACAAAAACTTTGTACAAGGATTTACATTTAATTTACATAGTAATTTAAAAGGAAGTAATTTACAAGAAATGTACAGAAATAATGAAAATGCAATAAAAAACATACAGATTTACAGTTTTGTTTTTTTTTTTTTTTTTTTTACAATATATACTAGTTTAATGACATTACGGTCTTTGAATATGTGCAAATTTGAATCAGAGTAGTTTAATGACGATTGCTGTCTTTGAATTAGGTAGTTTAACGATGTTGCGGTCGAGATGTAGTTTAGCGACAATTTCGGTCGGTTTGAATAGAATTAACCTTTGAATAAGTAGTTTTAGAATAATTACGGTTCAGTTATGTCGATGAGGATTTCCTCGGAATCGACACTATGTTCTTCCTCACTAGAAGGGAGGGAAGAGATTGAGTCGCCAGAAACTCCTTGGAGTAATTTCGCAAGGTCAGCTTCCGAAGAAGTTTGGGCCAACGCTGCGAGAATTTTGGATTTTCTGGTGAAAAAATTCTTTTGTTGTTGTGATCTTAAGTCTTGCAAGTGATCGTTTTTGGATAACCAAGCTTTGACAGACTTAAGGTCACTGTGGGATATGTTTGTTTTCTCCCACCATTTGATATTGATGACCTTGACTAAGGTCTTGAGGTTTGAGACAGATTTAATTTCGAAGTTCCATGAGAAAATCCATGGCACCTGGAAATATAAGGAGAATTTTAGAGTTTGGGAAAATGTATTTTTGAATACATTCTTTGTGAAATAATGAAACGATTCTTGAATAGGGACAGGGAAAATGTGTGGGGTTAAACCAAACAGATTCCACGATAGATTGAACCATAGCGGGAAGAATTTTTTATGCGCCACGGGACAGAAATTGATGAACCAAGAATGTTTGAAGCTTTGGTAGCACAAGACGTGATACCAGGCACGAACATAGTCGGTATATGAGAAGGTTTGAGGAATAAAAAGCTGAGAAAGAGCTTTCTCAGTATGAATATTTTGGTTCCAATCCTTAGGGGAGAGGACTTTGAAAATTTTGAGCTTTGAATAAGCGATCCGGGTGGGATCTTCTTTGTCAGGCATATGAACAATTTCAGCGGATTGGGTGTCCACCAAAATAAATTCATAGAACCTTCGTGTTTTGAGAGGGTTTTCAGGCATAAACAAAAACCCTGGTGGATGAATATTGGTGACGATTTTTTAAATTTCTTTGTCGTCGAACTCTGGTTCGATAACAAAATCACCAAAATGAATAGGTTTTTTGTAATAACCCTTGATTTCAGGTTTTGGAATAAATCTGTCGGGAGCGACAGTAGATGAATAAGACATTGGGTTCGAGGAACTGGACGTCGGGGGGATCAGAGTCGAAGACTCCATTTGAGCGGCTTTCTTTCCTTTGGACCTGGTCACAACAGTGAATTCAGGTTCAATTGAATAGGAAGTCGTGGTCATAATCTGTGCAATCGAGGATTGCTTTGAAGCAGCTGAAGGCCGCTTAGCAGCAGAAGGAAAGGGAAGAGAAGTGAGAGTAAGTTAATGTTTGGTGAGAAGAGAAGGAAAGAGAAGTGATGATAAATTTATGTTAGGATTGATTTCAGTTAGGTTTTTGTCGGTTTTGTACCAAATCAATAACCGAACCGATATCTTCGGTTTTCAAAAAATAGATCTGATCCAATGTCCAATAAAGTATAGAACCCTTGGTTCGGTTAGGTTTTAGATCCAATCCAATGTCTAATTTTTTTTAATATATAAAAAATAACATTTCTCACCAAATAAACTTCTCATAAACAACAATTTTTTTAAAGGTCGGAAGTATTTTTTAACATATTGAAAATTATTTAAGTATGTTTTTTTACTTGAAATGGGAGTGAATTAAGGAAATCATCAAGACTTTAGAAAATCTTCTAAATAATGGAAGGAAGATGACTTTATATGATTTATTGACAATATATATGTATCGATTTGGTTCGGTTTTTATTGGTTTTTTAAAACGAAAACCGAAACTGATCCAATATTTTTGGTTTTTTCAAATTATAAACCGATATGTCCAACTTTGTTCTAAAAAACTGATCCGATCCATTGGATTGGATTGGTTCGGTTTGATTTTTTGATTTTTTGTTGCACCCCTAATTTATGTTTGGTAGGATGGGAAGAGAAGAGTTGCAATTTTTTTTTAATAGATATTTAGTAGTTTTTGAATATAATAGTCATAATTGAATATACTTTTTTTATTTATCGATGAAATATTATTTTAAAATAAATATAATTTAACTAGTTTAATTATTTACGAGTGATATTTTTTAAAAAAACAATCAAAAGATAGTTAATTTAGTTATATAAATATATTTAATCGATTTAGATCTATGGTATTCCACCAAAATAAAGTATATAAATATGTATTTAAATTATCTTTGAAATAATGTTTTAGAAGAACATATGCATTTAGAAACTTTGAGAAATAATATTTTGATTCTTAAATTTGATGAATAATAAAGTCAATATTTATTAATATATATTTTGTATAAAAAATTTTATTGTCGAAAAAAAATCAAATGTATAAATAATTGTAAATATTATTTTAAGATAAGGTATATTTAAAGAAAATGACAATTATTGCATTTTAAAAGTAAAAGATAAATATAAATAGTGTATAATAATTAAATATAATTCAATAAATTTTGATTATGAAAGTTAATCTTAAATCTAAATTCTCAACACAATATCATTTAAATTGAAGTTGTAAAATATTAAAATACATTTTTTTTCCTAAAAATACAAATCCATAATTAATTACCAATATTGGTTAAATAACATAATATATCAAAGAAATAAATGGTCAATAATATATTTTAAAGAAAACAGATACAAATAAATAAAATATAATGTATAAAATAATCATATAAGTTAAATGGATGAGTTGGTCGATGATATTAACTGTAATTCTTAATTTAAAAGATTATCCAGGTTCGAGTAAAAAAAAATGAATTAAATTAATTTAAAGATTTAAAAAAGAAAAAAAAAAAAAAATCTTTCTCATCCCATCCCATTCCTTTCCCTAAACATAAAAATTAATAACGTCTCATTCCTTCCCAATTCATCCACCCTCCCCAAACTTAGCTTTCCTTCCTTTTCTATTAAGAATAATGAAAGATATTTGACCAAAAAGGCATTTCTTGGGAGCCAACATATTCTTTGATATTATTTTAGTTTCTTTCGTTGAAGTCTATGAGTCAAATGACGTACGTACTTTCATAAATTAAGTCACCATTATTAAAAATCTGTTTTCCATATTTAATAAATGTATTTAAAATTTGAAAACAACCTTCCAAACAGATCTTACTTACTTTATCATATTCAAACATAAACTATATTAATTAGATTTTCTAAGTTTTGTTATTTAAAATATTTTTGGAGTAGGAATAAAATTATCAACGTTGTGTGGTTGTCCAACATGTTTTATAATGTTTTTGTTTTAAAATTTTAATTTAAAAAATAAGAACCTATTTAATTATTATTATTATTATTTTTTTTTTTTTACAAAAGCCTGTAAACAAGCTTACATAAGAATAGAAGCTCCTGAAAGGGGAGGTAAAACACGCACAACCAGCTTCGCTTGGTAGAGCAAATAAAGAGACGAGGGAAGATCCTCCATCCAAACCAAAACTTCAGTCGAATTCTCAGCTAGTTTTGCCAATTCATGAGCTAGACCATTAGAATCTCTCTTACACCAGATAAAAGAGATATTACGAAAGCTCAAGAAAAGAAGTTTAATTTCATCAATCAAAGCTCTTAACTCAGTTCTGCAAGTCAAACGATTATTTAGTAGATTTATAACTGAAAGAGAATCAGATTCCACCTGAAAAAAATCAAATCCCATATCTGCAGCAGTGAGCAAACAATTACGGACAACCATTGCTTCTAAGAAAGTTGGATCAGTCCTACCCACGGTAGGAAATGCACACGACCACATCACTTCGACCAAATGGTTACGAGCGATTCCACCAAGGCCGCTTTTATTCGATACTGCACCTGTAGCTGCATCAGTATTAATTTTAAAGAAACCT